>WYDI02027369.1:0-60872 GCA_009867235.2 Psittacus erithacus | reverse complement strand
AGGAAATTGAGCAGCTGTCCACCTTGCCTGGGCTCTCAGAGGATCCTTCTGTTGTGGGGTTGCTGAAGGTCGAAGAAGAAGTGCCAATCATGACCACAACAGTGCACCAGCAGCAATATCATACCCACCGACACTCCCTGATTCCCATCCATGAGCAGATCTGTAGACTGTAGAGTTAAGGAGTGATCAGTAGGACCCGATCACTCTTTAATAGCCCCATATGGCCAGTGAGAAAGTCTAATGGAGAGTGGAGACTAACAGTAGACTATTGTGGCCTGAATGAATTCACATCACCATTGAGGGCTGCCATACTGGACATGCTAGAACTTCAGTATGAACTGGAGTCAAAGGCAGCCAAGTGTAATGCCACAACTGCTATTGCCAATGCATTCTTCTCAATTCAGTTGGCAGCAGAGTGCTTTTCAGAAAGACAAAAAGTGGGGTTGTCCTAAGGATCAGTCACCTCAGATGCTGCAATGAAAAGGAAAGACACATGAGGGAAAATCTCTTTTGGTGACAGCAGGTTCCCATGAGCTGAAAGTGGTGCCTGCCGGCAAAAAATGTTAGCTTGGGGTCTCAGCAGGAATCATTCAAGAGCTTGCAGTGGCTAAAAGCTTCTGTTTTTGTAAACAAAAGCTATTTCACCAGCCAAATAGGGTTTTGCAAGTGCTTGCAGCTCTACTATAAAGAAATACTCTAAAAAGAATAAACAGTGGGTTGATGGAAATACCAAAAGCTCATCTTTTCTGCCACTTAAATAATTAAAACAAATCTTATTGACTAATGAAGTTATTTAAAGACATCAGAGCAACATTCCAGCTAGCATAAGCAACTGTTTTTGCCTGAAGTGACATGTTCACAGCAGTAGATTCTATTATTTCTTTATAAAATTTGTTCTGTCATTTCTGCAAGGGTTATTTTTAGCTGACAGATAACATGGCAAAAAAATACATACATGCGAAGCTTAAAATGAAATTAATAGTGACTCATCAATGTGAAACTACACTTAGAACAAGAAGAGTCAACGAAATATGGGTTAGTTGATGGTGCCTTTCCTTAGCAAATAAAAATACCGGACCAAGTCTTTTCAAGTTATATGCAAAACTGCTAAAAGTGCCAGGGTGTGTGCAGCTTACATGCATGAAATTGGAATTGTCTGGTAGGTAGGAAAACCATTTCCTAAGAAGTGTCATAGTACATTTGCATATCTCCCAAAAATATAAGATTCCAATTACAGATAGTTAGAAAGAGCATTGCATTTTACTTTTCAAAATAATCAGATAAGAAAGCTACCTTTCACTGTGCACCTGAATTAGAAAACTGTCCACTGTGTCTACTAGTATTGGTATACAGAGCAGACAGATACTTAGCAGACAGAGAACAGAAAAGGAGAAAATGTTAGACTAGCTTTCTGTCCATATAACTAATTTCTTTACTATGGTATTTCACTTCTTATCATCACCCTATTGTTATTTTATTACATTATCTTCCTGAAAAAAAGGTAGATTGAATGATCCTCTGTTCAAGCTTTCATTAGCAACATTACAAAACATGAAAGAATCAATTAGGGAAAGGATGACATTCAACTTTCTACTTATCAGTCTTCTTTTATCAGGTATTAGGCTATTTATCTTTGTATTTTCTGTGAATCCCAAGATCTTGTGAAACCTCCAGGAACTCAGAAGGCCACCTTTCTCAAAATGAGTGTCTTACCATAGAAGACATACCAGCACTTTGATACAGCCTGGCAAAATATGTTTCATCAGTTCAACCTCAATGCAACAATCTGGACATCTACGTGGTGAATAATCAAGATCTCTTCAGTACCACAGTAGGATTCCTGGTTATGAAACTGAACAACACTGAAGAAACTGGGGACATCTTTGTACTGTTTCTACATCCTTAAAATGAAAAAAAAAAAAAAGAAAAAAGAAAGAAAAGAAAGAAATTGCATAGATGTCATACTGATGAACTTTTTTCTGTACATTCTGCATGCTGACTGCATGTATGAGGGACTACTGGTGGAATTCACCATGCTTCACGGCTTCTTCAGGATTGCATCAATTTGATTACTACTGGAAAAGGGAGACTTCATGATTTTACTTTCTCTAGTACAATTTATGCTTTCCCAGTGCACAAGGAAAATAAGGAAGAAGAATGATCTGAGAGAAACTGAAGGTATTTACAGGTCCCTTAAAGCTTTCAGGGGAAGACTGAAGTAACAGACAAATTGCTCTGGAATCCCAAGAGTCCAAGATGGGTTTAACTTTCTCCACAAACACACACAACAGAGTGTTCATTAACCTTTTAAGTGCAATGGATTGTAGAAAATAAAGCAACATTATTTTGGATCTACATAGAAACAAAAGTTGGAGAAGCACTTATATTTTTCTTCACACCTTAGATTCATAGGCTATGCTCTTTTCTAGAACACCAGGAATTTGAGATTCCTACTTTGTAATAGTCTATGTCCTACCAAAATACAGATTACAGAGATCATAAAGATCTACAGTACTATTACTGGGGTAAATGAAGGCTCCCTACTTACACAGACTACATCCTTCCTACTGCAATTTTCTGTCTAGATAGGCTGACACTCACATTCCCTCTCATGTTCTGAAGCATTCACATTTAACATTAGAAATATGCAACACAGACTCTTCTGATGAGATATAAGTGAGATCTCTCATATTATAGAAAAGTATTATAAACATTTATGATTAATATTAGGAATTTTCAATTGAATGAATGTTGGTTGGATTAGCATAGAAATGTACAAAGCTTGTTGTGACACACACATACCAGCCCCCCCCCACAAATTGGGAAATGCAAAAAATTTAAATGCTTATTTTGGGTTCATTATTTTATAAAATATAAATTGTTTTTCAAGCTGACCTAAGAAATTCTAAGATGTTTCTCCCTTCTGTCACAAAGGGCCAGATCTGAAGCTTTTAAGGAGCTGACCCACTTTAAAATCAAATACACAAATACTTTAAAGATGGGCCTGGAAATTCAGGTTTTATAAGTCTTATCTTTTTTCAGATTTCTGCCATACAGGAACATTTTACTTTTTATGCTGAGTTTCTTTGTTTAAAGGTACATAAAATTAGTTCTTGCAGTTTTTCCCTTTGCATAAATCTCAAATTTTTCTTTAATCAAAATGTATTTTTAAGCTATATGGTGTGGTCAGCATGCAGGAGGGAAGGGATGGGATCCAGAGGGACCTTGACACACTTGAGAGGTGGCCAGTGCCAACCTCATGAAGTTCAACAATGCAATGCGCAAGGTCCTACACCTGGGTTGTGGCAATCCCAGGCACAGCTGCAGGTTGGGCAGAGAAGAAATTCAGAGCAGCCTGAGGAGGAGGACCTGGGTGTGTTGGTTGATGGGAAAATGAACATGACCCGGCTTCAGTGTGTGCTTGAGCCCAGAAAGCCCCCATGTGCTGGGCTGCATCAAAAGAAGTGTGACCAGCAGGTCAAAGGAGGTCATCCTGCCCTCTGATCTGCTCTCATGAGATCCCACTTGCAGCACTGTGTGCAGTTCTGGTGTCCCCAGTACAGGAAGGACATGGAGCTGTTGGAGCAAGTCCAGAGGAGGCCACAAGGATGATCAGGGTCTGGAGCACCTCCTGTACGAAGACAGGCTGAGAAAGTTGGGGCTGTTCATCCTGAAGAAGAGAAGGCTGTGTGGAGACCGCAGAGCAGCTTCCAGTATCTGAAGGGTCCTAAAAGGATGCTGGGGGGAGGGACTCTTCATCAGCGACTGTAGTGATAGGACAAGGGGTGATAGGTCCAAACTAAGACAGGGGAAGTTCAGGTTAGATATAAGGAAGGAGTTTTTCCCTGTGAGGGCAGTGAGGAACTGGCACAGGTTGCCCAAAGAAGTGGCAAATGCTCCATCCCTGGCGTTGTTCAAGGCCAGGTTGAACAGAGACTTTGGCAACAAAGTCTAATGTGAGGTGTCCCTGCCCCTTGCATCAGGGTTGGAACCTGATGATCTTGAGGTCCTTTCCAACCCAAACCATTCTGTGTTCTATGATTTAAAAAAAACAAACACAAAACCCACAACATAAACAAACAAAACAAAAAAACCCAAAAAAAGCAAACAAAACAGATCCCAAAACAAACCAGACAAAAAACCCCAAATCCAACAAATCAAAAGGAAACTTAGCCCACAACAAAAAAACCCCAAACCTCCCAAACATACAACCTCCCCAAACAAACAAAGAAACAGAAACCAAAATACCCAAACTACAAAACTATCAAGGCAGGAGTCTGTGAAGAGCCACCCATCAGTACAGCTCAGATCTAATTTAAAAAGCAAACTAACTCATAGAAATGAAGTGACTGAAAGAAATTTATATTCTACAAAATCTCTTGATTGTAATGTTAGACATGAAGAGATGCAATATGTTATGATAGCAGTAAGGCGTGTTTTAAAGGTCTTCTTTCCCAACTGTAAGGAAAAAAGTGCTTGAGTTTAAAAACATACAAATGACACAAAAAACTTTTGCAATGGAGATACTTTCCTATGTCTACATTCCGTGTTAGTACAGCCCTGAATATAGTTGGCCTCTTTTGCCACACAGGCAGACTGCTGACTCATTCAATTTATTGTCCAGTAGGACAGTTCTGCATGTCCAGTATTGCAAAGCTGTTTACTCAGCGTCAGCTTTTGCATGGGTTATTCCATCACAGATGCAGGACTCAGCATACACTGTTGCGGAATTTCATGGGATTTCTATCACAGCATGTCTCCAGATTGCTAGGAGTAGTAGCATTGCTCTGTAGTGTAACTACTACCCTGGATACAGTACCACTCACAAACTTGCAGAAAACATTCTATTCATTCTCATCATCCAAGCACTAGCCTGACTGCTGCAGGAGGATGCTGCTAGTAGGCAGCCACCAACTTTGTATTCAGAAGTCCAGCTTGTTTTCCACATACCTTGCAGTCACCAATCCAAACATATCTAACCACTTTGGCTATAAGGATACACCTTGTAAAGAAGTCTTGATGAAGCCAAGAAAAACGTCATGAGAGCAAGTAAGCTTGCAACAGAAAGCTACCAGGTTGATCAGGCACAATTTGCACTTGCTAGGCTGGCTTCTCGTTCCTGCTGTGTGCGGCCTTTCCAAATCCTCTTCCTTGTCCTTCTAAAGAGAGGAATGTTTTCTTTTTTTTTTTCAGTTACTGGGAACCTACCCCAACCACTGTAAACTTTCTACTGTCGAGAAGTACAATAATTATGTATGGAAAATAACCTAAAAACTACACTCAACCTGAAAGAAACGAATCTATTTGCATAACTTGACACACTGTGATTTTAGAATCCGGTTAGTACTCAGAAAACATATATTGTTCATTTTCTCCAGTTTTTCTTAACTTGATTTGTAGTTGCCAGCTGTCAATGGTGCTTTTCTCCCTGCTCCCTCTCGTTTTTATAATTTTTCTGGAGAGCTGGTAAGCAGATAGAAAAGTTATTTCACATATTTCAGTACTATGTCTGGAGTAAATCACTGCGTATGCAATGAAATTTCTCCAGGGCTTTACAGAAGTACAAACTTCATTCCCAAATTTTTCTAATCATTTTTACTTCTTATATAAACACCTCAAACTGAAGACATGCTCCTGGGCCATATTATCAGAGAGGAGAAAACATATATTCTGCTGAAAAAGTGCACAAATTATTTTTCAGTCTTGAACAGTCTCTCATTTTGTAACCTCTGTAATCCCTTGAACTGTTTGGATTCACTTTGGTCCAACATGCCGAAAAAAGTTGAACTAATGAGCTAAAACACTTGGCTGATATCTGTTACTCTGACAGTGAATGGCATTCATTTATATGTATGCTTATTACAAACCCTCCCAACAAACAAAACTTCTATCAATTTTTGCAATCCTTTGCATGCCAGGTGACTGTAGATATGAAAGAATACTGTGGTGTCACAACTTTCTCAAAAACAGGAAGAGAAGGAGTCTACCAGTCATCCATTTATGGCTTTATGAGTCAAACCATGAGTGGCTTTATGAATAAAACCTGACACCTGAAACTGCACTTAGAATTACAGAGGAAGACAATGTGTTTGTCAGACAAATGATTTAATACATTTACTGCAGCTCTTACCATTCGGTAGGCAGGCAACCAGCCAAAATGTGTGGATATACACACTAAACAGTAGCTCCTAAACATATGCTTAAGTAGATGGCTATCTAGAGCACATACTCCAGTATAATCAAAAAAAGGTCCAGACCCCTCATTGTCTTAATAGACTAAGCAAATTTGCCTTTATTATTTTACATCCTGACTGGCTATCCTAAACATGCAAGACATTTATCATCACTTAACGGCGTGAAAGACTGGGTGAATTCAGTTAACAGGCTTGGAGCAACTTGATCTACTGGAAGGTGCCCCTGCCTGTGGCAGGGGGCTGGAACTTGATGAGCTTTAAGATCACTTCTAACCTAAACCAGTCTGTGATTCAATGAGTTCAGACACAGGACTACATCTTAAGAAGGCTTCTAAGTCTCTCTGTACTAACTTGATTAAACTAACACAGTAGCAATTCACACACATTGCATGGCTGAGAGGTACCCTCTGTGAATTAATATAGTGAGTTCTAAATTTAAGATCTCAGTGGGAGTGGAAACAAGATAGAGGCTAAAAATCTTTGAATACAAATCAAAGCTCTGAGTACAAATCACATTTAAGAGCAACAATACAATACTCATTGCCCCTCACTACTCTAGAGATACTCAAGCAAAATATCAACAGGCAAATTATATTGCACAACGGGTTAGTTGTATTAATGTAGCAAGATCACAGATGACTTGAGTAGGTAATGTGAAGGACTGCACTGCCTTCCTATTCCCATACACTACATTCTACAAAAATGTGATCAATTGAGACTTGGAAATAAAAAACCTTTCACCTCTTTTCAGTGAAAACCAGCTTTTTGAAAGATGATGAGCAACATCTCCCTCATTTCTTATTAATGACATGTTCAAAATCTGAATTTAGGAATTTGTGGTATCTGTGACCTCCCACAGGTCATTTGTAACTATGCTTCTTATGAGTTATGAGCTCTTGCCATCCATGGACTAACTTTAATCTGGTGACAGTAATGAGACAAATATGCATTAGCTTCATGCCTCTGAAATTGTAATGCCCCAAGTGAATCCTTGACATTTACTATTTGCAATTTCCCCTCATGTAAAATGCAGTGTAAAAAACAACTGAAATGCATGAATGTGTTGGCAAGTTATTTCAATTTCTTACTGACTCATTAAAGTTAAAATACAGTCTTTTCCAATTCATTCAACGAATAAAATTACCACATATAAAAAGGGATGCCATGTCCTGTAATACTATGTTCTATGACGTTGACTCAAGTCTTTTGTCATTTATTTTTAGATTTGCTACAACTATTGAAAAAGTTTTCCAGTTGACATTTGTTTTGATAATCGTAACTCTACAAGCTACTGATTAACGTGGGACTGCTCTTCACTTTGAGTACATCAGCTTGAAGTCTACTTTCCTCAGCACAGGGGCACTTGCACAGGTCCTCTCCTCCCATACAAACCTCTACAGGATTCTTTTCTCAATCCTATTGGCTTTCTCCAGGGAAGCAGATGAAAACACTGTGGTTTAATCTCAGGATGGTAGCAGACAGCACAGTACTAGGAAAGGCCAAGACTACCTGATGCACGTGGTCCCTCACCATTGTAGTAGTGCAGAAAGGGTCTGGACCATTCGATTTATAAGCCCCATGGTTAGTCTGCTGCATGAACACTATCTGTCCCACCATATTTGTAAAACAGTCAAGATTGCTTTGGTCACAATGCACCATGAAGGTAAATGACCAACAGCAGCAACAAGCAGAAAATCAGTATTTGCACACACCACTTAGGTCAGTGACAAAGCATATATTTGAGAAAAAAAAAAGCATTTCTGTGAGGCATTAAGACTTCTGTGGTAATAAGCAATTAATTACACATTCTCTATCAACATCTTCAAAGATGCAGCAGACTTTTAGAAACCCAAATCTCAACATAAAAGACAGATTTTTCATAGTTTTATCGGGGCTGAATCATCTGTTCATAAAACTCAGCCTTTTTTTTATTATTTATTTATTTTTAAATACACTACACTTAAAATGATTCATTTCTGGTTTGACATAGGAAAATTTCAATACATTTTTGCAGAAGCAGGAAATAATTCCTTCCTCACTTTCACTGATAATAAAATGTATCAACCTAAAGCTAGCACAAGTAGGACTGAAACTGGGTCTATGAAACTCAAGCCAGAAAAATATTTTTCCTATACATGTAACTAGGTATGTAGAAACCTGCCACCACAGAAAGCTTAAAAAGTCCAAATTCTAAGACAAGAGTTCCAACTAAGACCTAAAGTCTCCACGGTGGAGTTCTGGCAGAAAACTTACTCCCACTCTGGACTTGGAACCATGGAATATACTCCAGACACAATTTATTCCACTGTGATAAGGGCTAAGAAAGATTATGTACTCACATACTTCTAATAAAAAAAATTCTAATCATGAGCATTAAACAAATAACATGTTAAAATTTCAGTGCAGCTTCTGGCTTACCAAAGTTAGAAAGGCAAATACTAATTCCCTTAAAGCACCTGGAAAATACAAACTGATATATCAGTTACTCCCTTTCCCCCCAGGCATAATCTGCTTTAGCTTTATTTGTGACACTGAAACAAAAAAACAAACAAACAAACAAACATATATTGGACTACCTATACCCAGTGACAGCCATCTAAACTGAACACTACAGAGAGCTATTGTTTGCAGGCCCACAGCTATCCACTCCTGCATACCACTTACTCTTTCCAGGAAACAAATACAAGCTTGGAAGGAAAGTAGTAGTCTGAGGATTACAGACTTCTAGAAATTGGAAAGATTAGTTATTGATTTCTATAAATACTGTGTTCTCAAAGAAATTATTTGAAAAAGCTGCAAGATATGACACACTATAGAAAAGTAGTTCATAGGGCTTCAGTTAACAGTAGGGCTAGCTCAACATAGTCATCCCATATTAAAGTACACACATGCTACAGGGAACAAATGACAAGATACCATGTGTCTAATCAGAAAGGCCTACATATGCCAAAAGAAATAAAAAGTTGAAATATGAAGAGCCATTTGACATGAATGCTCCACAATCAGAAAGCAGATAATGTTTGGCACTCTTCTGCAGGTACAATATTACATGGCACTATCACTTGACATTTATAACAATTAAGGGACTATTTAAGCCCTATTTCAGATATTCAAAACACAGAGACTTTCCCCCTTTGTGAATGAGAAGAACTTCACAAAATCTTTATGGCTGTGTACTTCAACAGAAATATTTTAGCATAATTTAAATGTGTGACAGGACTTTGGAGTGAGCTTTTTAAGGACCTTGCAGGGCAGCCATAGAACCCTACAGCAACCTCAAAGAAAACTTTGTGTAGGATAGTAGAAGTATAAAATATCCTTTAAGATAACACAGGAAATATATAGTAAACAAGGGGATCATTACATAACACTAAATACATATAGTGCGATCACAACTGTCTTATTCTTTTAAATATAGGATGTTGTAATACAATAGCAATGATGTCATGTCACCATTCAGCCCTGCAACTAAAGGACATTGAGCATTTCAGATAAAGGAAACAAACAGTAACAGAGAAAGGGCTGGTTGATTACAAACTTTAGCTGTCTTATATTCTGCAGCATAAAACCTGCCTACAGAATAGGATTTTTACATTTGAATTCCCCATCCCTCCGGGAGTGGGGAGGGGCAAGAAAAGGGAGAGTGAGTGAGCGGCTGCATGGTTCTGAGTTACCGGCTGGGCTTAAACCATGACAATATATGATACATATTCTATATTATATATATATTGAAATATTGTAATTATATATAATTATGTATTGAATTTATGATTCTATAAAGAGACAAATCTGTAAAATAAGAGAAGCATCATTAGGATGTGCTACTGTATATCACTCCACGAGGACATTTAAAACCCTTATCAGGTCACTGAGTGGGACTAAATAGAATCATAGTATCACAGGTTGTAAAGGACCTAAAGGCCATACAGTTCCAGCCCTCTGCCATGGGCAGATACTATTTGCACTAGACCATGTCACTCAGGGCTCTGTCTAACCTGGCCTTGAACACTACCAGGGATGGAGGATTATGACTTCTCTGGGCACCCTGTGCCAGTGCCTCACCACCCTCACAGCAAAGAACTTCTTCCTTACACCTAACCTGAACTTCCCCTGTTTCAGTTTCAAGTCATCACCCCTTGTCCTACCACTACAGTCCCCCTCCAGCATCTTGTAGGCCTCCTTCAGCTACTGGAAGCTGCTCTGCAGTCTCCTTGCAGCTTCTCTTTTTCAGGATGAACAGCCCCAGCTTTCTAAGCCTGTATGGGAGGTTGTCAAATCAAGGTACAAGGTAGCTCAGAAAAGGAAACCATTGTTCAACTTGACAGCTACAGCTGAGCAGATAAAACACAATATAACTCAGCCATGCTTTTCTATTTAATGCAAGCATATAAATAAAGCTTGATATTACTGTATATTTTGGGAGAAGGACCGAAAAGGCAATGAGTTTAAGAAACTCACCTTTTATAGAAAATTAGGACAATTAAACTTGACCTTAACTAAAAACTTAAAGGAATACCTGTAGCACATAACATGACAGAGGACTTTTTTAAAACATTAAAGGTGGGGAGAGGGAATAATTACAAAACACACTGGTAAGTTCTTTAACCACAAACATTAGACTTATACTACCGTCTTTCCAGGTATCTTCCAAACAAACACTGCAGCTTTAAAATTTATTAAAATTCTACATTCCACCTTATATTTAAGATATCACAGAGAAAAATATAATACTTACAATATTCTACAGTTGTAAAACACTGTCCCTTAAATAATATCCACTACAGAGCTAAGTATATTTTTTTTCTGATAGAAATAATCCTTGCTGTTTTCTAAGGAAAAGAACAGAGGAGGTGTTAAATTCACTGACTTACTTTCATGGTTAAGTAAATTTCTTTTATACACACCCCACACAGAACAGCAGCTACTGAACCTACATCGTCTATGAAATGAGGGTTGAGTTTATATAAAATTAAAATGGGATAATTACAAGATAGGTGCTTTTGCTAACTGAGCTAACTAGAGGTCTTCTATTGTATCTACTCATAAAGCACCACGTTTTTTAAAACATAAGTCTAAATGCAGTTATAGAAATTAGACATCCACCTCGTGATCTGAGAGAAGTGCTCAGACTAATGGTAAGAAGTGCTTAGACCCTAATATACAATTTTTCATTACAAGGTCAACTTTCCTGTTTTCTGCTTCTGTCAGAACTTGGATTTGTTTAGCTAATCTATTTCTTTTACTAGCACACCAACTTTTATTTGTCATTCAGGATGCATTTCACTGGCCATGTTATGTGGTATCTTAAGTAGAGCTAAAGATAAAATAGTCTTTTTCAGCCATTGCAAAATAGCATTAAGAACTGCAAAGAATTTAATAAAGCAGTGGGACTTGATATATTACTTCCTTTTATTTATCTAATATATACATCTATATATAAACTAGCAAAAAAAATACAATCTGTGTGACAGGATTATTTTATTAGCTACTTCCTTCCAAGTGTTCCAAGCCTTATGAATCATGGGAAAATAAGAGAAGAACATGTCTGACAACTTTTATCATGCTCTACATATAAAAAAAAAATACAGAAAGACTATCTCATTTGGATTCATTTGATCTCAATCCAGTAGTTAAACTGTCTGGAATTACTCATCTAAGGAATAAAATTAGCAAGCACAGACCTATCCATATAGATAGTAGATGAACAAGAACAGAAACACCAGTGCAACTTTGTACTCCCAGTACCCTCCCATCTTTTTAAAACCAATTACTTCTAACATTACACATCAATGTAACAGCTTCCAGTTGAAATAAAATAGATCTCTCTTCCTCCTCACAGACTCCTTTATTTCAGTTCCTTGATATAAAATTAGAATTCCAGGGTTTTGGACAGTCTTGATTTCATTGGCAATTTTACAGACTTATCTGGAGCCCTTTTTGGGGTGAGAAATGGCTGATAAACCATCAGTAAATAAATAGGAATAGCCATTTTTCTTGTTTCCCATCCTTAAATGTCTCAATACAATAAGCTTCAAGGTCCTAACACCACTGCACTGAAACAAAAAGGTCAGTTTCAGTTTGTGGTTTCTTCCCCCTTGTAACCCACCTCTTCATACATACACACCTACACAGAGGACTAGGTACTGAGATAGTTTGCACTATTTGAGATAAAAACCAAACAGACTTTATAAACACAGTATAGTTGTTCTTCATGATAAAAATTAAATTCAGGCACATACAGATAATATAGCATGAAATTTCACAGCATTAGCTTTGAATGCCTCTTTTCTTGCTTTACAATAGAAAAAATAATAACAAACTATCCTAAACTTCAAACAAAGTTTTATCCAGTATTTGCATACTACATTTTTCATTGCAAGGGATATCTTTCATCCTATCTGTTGAGGCAACAAACAACCTACACTATCAGAACAATATTATTCCCATATCTCTGCTACAAACACATTCTCTTGCATTTTATAACCTAAGTGTGCCCTGGGTTCAGCAGTAGCAGTCATTTTTTTTCCTTGGTACCTGGTGCAGTGCTGTGTTTTCGACTTTCAGCCTGGGAACAGCGCTGATAACACCGATGTTTTTAGCTACTGCTTGGAATGTTTACTCTGACCAAGGACTTTCTGAGCCTCATGCTCTGCCAGGGAGGAGGGGAAGCCGGGAGGAAGCAGAGACAGGACACCTGACCCAAACTGACCAAGGAGGTATTCCATACCACAGCATGTCATGCCCACAATGTAACTGGCAGTTACCCAAAAGGGCTAGATTACCGCTGGGGTGGGGCTGGGTATCGGTCGGTGTTGAGCCGTTGTATTCTCTTCTCTTGTTATTTCCCTTGTCATTGTTATTATTGGTGGTAGTAGCAGTGGTTTGTGTTATACCTTAGTTACTGTACTGCTCTTATTTCAACCTGTGGGAGTTGTATTATTTCAATTCTCCTTCCCATCCCTCCAGGAGCTGAGGGAAGAAGGTGGGGGGCGATTGAGAGACTGTGTGCCTGGGCTTAAACCATGACAAGTGGAAGTGTGGCATTAAAAAAAAAGCTTTGTTCCAGCTATATTTGCACATACCTTCAAACTACGCACTGAACAAGCTTTAAGAAGAACAAAAAACCTTACACAATTCAAAGAATATAACACTCCATAGATCAATAAAAAAATCAAAATTAAAAAATTATCAAGACTCTGCACACAAGCAGCACACCTCCTAACTGTGATATTTTGGGGTGTCAAAAGCTTTTATCTCTTGCTGCTCACCATTTTCTTCATTGGGATGGGATTTCTCACATGTCCAGTCATAGATAACAGTTACCACTGTTAACTGGTAACTCTAAGAAGAACCCCTAGGATAACAGACATCATCAGCTCTACAACTTATACTTTTTCTGATATTTTCTATCATGCAACCTTGTTTCTGGAATTTTAGTTTCACAGTCTGGATTGATATTTTCTATGTTAAATACCTGTACCTGGCTCCAATGTCTCTTTTAATTTTATGCAAAATTGTTTTTAAATCCTGAAATAGCTGTTTGAGAAAACAACGCTAACAAGGAAACAAGACATCGATCCATAGAAGATTTTAATATTTAAGATAAAAATGACATGCCACTTTCACAAGGCAACCTAAACCAAGGTGCATAAAACACAGAAATCCCAGCATTTATTTATCTTCTAGCAGGTTTCTGCTGGTTCTATTCCCTTTTCTACTGCTTCATCTCTAAGTCTTGTATTCTTTCCAGTCAATGAGAATAAACTTACAGAAGAAGATACATCTGTACCTCTTAAGCTTAACTCATATATTTTTCTCTTTGTCCTGCACATATAGTAGTCACAGTTTTTTGCTAGACAGATTACAGTGCTATTTTTGTGGGAAGAAACAAGCTTAAAAATGTCCTGGTGCACAAATGCCCATACAAATTTTACTTTATTAGTTCAACAAAAATCCCATTTTAGCAAGGATGAATAATATAAGAACTAAGAAACTCTAAAAGAAATCTCCAGCTTTTAAAATATGATTACAATGGACATATACGTGCATAAGCAACAAAAGTTACAATTTTCTTGATTTCTTTAATCAGAAAAAAGTTCAATAAAGTATTAAAAGTGAAAAGTAGTTATTTTCAGGATCGGAGGAAAAACTTCTATGTAGCGATAACAAATCAAAAGCTTCTGAGTCACAGTCCCTCGTATCTAGTTAACAACAGATCCTGGCATCTGCCTTTCCTTATTTATTTGCATGATTAACAAATAGATATCTCAGTGCCTTAATCCCCAAGACATCTACTCATCTACCACTACTAATTGACGGATTTTCTGCACCCACACATGATACAAATCTAAGGATAAATAGTGATAACAAATAACATGTTTGGAGAACTTGTAAAATCTTCAATACATAACCTGAACTGTGAGCTAGAAACTCATTGGGTTATCATTATTTAAATAATCATTAGAAGGCTTCCATAAAACATTAAAGCTTTTTCTGTTTTGATTAAAGTCATACTTTGCTATTGTTCTGAAGCTAGCATTTGCCTTCTCTAAAGAACATTCACTCCAGGTCAGAAAATTCCTGGTTTCACAGCACTCAGTTACCTACTGATGACTAACAAATCTTATATTATTGTTTTCAATTCCCTTTAGGCTTCAAATTCTGAATCCGATCAGCATTCAACACAGCTCCTCAGATGCTTTGAACACATAAACCTGCAGAACAAGATGGTCCATGTATTGTCTTAAATGTGGAGATTTTCAAATCTCTGGCAGAACCATTAGCAATAACGGCTCATATAGAGCAAGGCTCTACTTTTCTTTCTCTTCCTTTCTAATAATGTTTTTCTTACATATTTTCCCAATTTCCACCTAGAATCTGCTATTGAAATGTTTCAGGTCCCCATCCCCTCCTTTAAAATTATTTCAGTCCTATTCTAAATTAACCCTTCATTCACTTCAGAGGGAAAACAAAACCAAAAGCATGACAAAAAAAACACCCCACAAAAAAAATCAAACCCCCCACACACACACTCCATGTGATAGTCCTTCTGTGCTAGTTTTTCATGTATCTGTTTCACCTGTGAAGAAAACAACTGATAGCTCCATGTGGTTTTTTTCCCATGAGACTCCAGTAAACAATTCCAGCATTTTAGGAGACTTTTTTTCCAAAGACCTGGGAATCTGAAACTACTTTACTATAGCCTCCAGCTTGCAGTGTCCAGTGTAAGGGGCTGTTTGCCTTTACGATGAGAAGGAAAACCATATGAGAAAGACTTTAAATATGCAAATATGAAAATTGATCTTACAAATCTAGCTAAGGATATCAAATCACACATATTATCACCTACTCCTTGCAGTAACTGTCTTTAAACCATTTTACAAAGAAAGCTGGAGTCTGCAAAGTTTAGTGTACAGCCGCAGTACTCATCCAGGTACAGCCGCAGTACCCATCCAGGTTCATTAACTTATGACCAAATATTGCTTTGCTTTCTTGTTCAAGATCATCACTTGCCTGATCAACACAATGAAGCACCAGCGTATTTTTAAAAAAGTGTTTTCAAATATGACTCCATCCAAAGCTTACAATTTTATAATTGCCTACAAAGGGTTTGAATTTCGCCCTCACTCTCAACACACAACCCCATCCTGCTTTCTTTGCCATTTTACAACAGTGTTTCAAAAGAGATCAGCACTAAACAAAATTGCTTAGCCACGCTTTCTTGCCTCACCTTCCACATCATTCCTACTCAATTTCCCTTATCTAGTTAAAAATACGATTATTAAGACCTGTTAAATAACTCATATCTTTTACCACGTATTTTCCCCCATGCTTCTGTACAATTGCAGGTGTTTTCTAGTGAGTCCTAGCTCCAACTAGCAACATTACTATTTTATGCTGCATGAAGCCTTGTGTGATCTAACTTGCTCCAAGACTGAATGAACTTACTCATCACCAATCAACTAGGTGATTGTCTTGCAATCATTTTATTATGGCAACATAACTTCGTATAGTCTCACCCTCACGTTATTTTGGAAAATCAGAAATGTTGTAGTGAATATGGTGATCACGTATTTTAACTATGAATTTATTATCTTCAAGGTGACAAAACCTCTCTAGATATCAAATCCCAAAAGTTACTTGAACAGTACTACTAATTATGTCTTCAGATTTTAATCTATGTGATGTCTCTCTGACCAGTTTCTTATCATTGCAGTCAAGCAGCATGGGATTTCCTGTATGGATTAAGACAGGTTTCTTTCCTAAGAAAAAGAGGGTTGATTTATCATTGTCCTGTAATCTCTCATCTTGAATTTTCCCATCCTCACTAAAACACACTGAACTTGCCTGTTTCCACCAAGAAATAGATATTTTTTTATTATTATTATCCTCCAGATTCTATTCTGCTGTAGATGGCCTAAATTCAAGAATTTAAAAGCCTTTTAATCACCACAATATCTGGATGCTTCATATAGACAGAAACAGGATAAAATTTGATACATTAATTCTAGATTCAAGAACCAATGAGCGTGGCAGTATTAAGTACAAAGTATCTACTACTTCCTACAGTACCTTTCTGTGGGACATGTATCTAGGCTATTTGAAAATCTTCTCTTTGCTCCTTCCAGGGCACAAGTAGACAAAGATTTTGCCTTGTGTAGCCCAGATGTCTCTTTGGAAGGCAGAACAATGCACAACTTCCCTTTGCTATGCTTTCTATTATAGCAAGATAACCTCCTTACCTGGAGCTTACTTGAGAACAATGAATCATGGAGCTTTAAGAAAACAGTATGAAATGTCACACATGCCCAGGTCAAGAAAAAATCCCAAACAAAACACGTCACTCCCCAGCCACACACACAGACCTGTCACATACAGGTTTTCAAATAATCAGCTACAGACAGAAGCAGAATGTGGACAGTTCAGAACACAAAGTGCATACTGACTGCTAACAATAAAGGCTAGCTGTTAGGGTAAGCACTAAAGTAAATTTCAAGAACAAAACCCAGATTACTTTCAAACCCAGACTACAGCACCATCAATCATCTTACACAAGCACTCAGCACTGGCAAAGTGAGCCACTTTCCATCTTTGTAAAACTTCTGTCAGCTTCGGTAGGTCTGCAGTTGGGGTTCTTTGAATAACCGTTCCAAACCATCATTAAGTGTGTACTGCAGAGGGTGCCAATAATGCCAAGGAGAAAATCTGGGCAATAAATATGGACACCACAAGCAAACTCACACTTTAATGCTGTTTCTATTATAAGCATTTTGTGTGAGATACTACTTTAGTGAAGTTTTTGGTTTGGGTGGGGAGGGGGTGCCTCTCACATTTTCATTCTTGAATTCTGGACTTTCTGCCCCTTCCCATGTCACCATCTAACTATACAGATGCTTAAATACATGAGATCATTTCCACCAGTCTTACTGAACTTACAGAGTAGACACAACATAGACAAATCCTAAATAAATCTATGCGACTCTACAGCAACACCAATGAAAACTAAAATGTGCAGCACAAGAAATTGATGTGAAGTATTTCTTGCCACTCAGATATTGGAAGGGATTAGTTATGACTACATGTTTTATTAGGCTAAAGATATTATCTCATATCTGTGAACTGCACCTGATAACATGTTATCATTGTACCTCAGGCTACATTGGACTTGATTTTATTATGTACTGATTTAGGTTGTTTCTTTATTTCTGTTATACAAATTGCCTAGCTGATTCATAGATCTTACAGCTCAAACAGCCCTTGCAAAATAAAAGAGATCAAGAGCGTACTACAGGTTATACACTAGCGCACTTTAAAAGATGCACATTAATTTGGAAAGGGTGCTCCATGAGTCAAATGATCTGACAGAATTTTCTACATAACTATTATTTCAGTTCTATTGCCTCTGCTCACTCTCCCTTCTCGGGCTATGACAAAGAAAGCTTCCAGCTTCTTGTTTTTAAAATGCTTTTGCTGTCCAAAAAAAGGAGGGCATGTTACCACCATCTATTGCCTAGCCCAAAACATTTACCTGCAGTATGTCTCTGTGCTCTATTTTACTTCATTATAGATTTTTTCAACTTTTCATCCTCTTTCTTGTTTCTGACCTTTTCAACATAGTACTAAAACAGTTAAGAACAATCATACCTTACTATATTCGATTGCTATTTGACATAAAGGAAGGGGTGAGTAAAGAAGGACTCATCTGTGGTTTATATTTAATTGTTATTACATAATTCATTTTTCTTATAAATAACAGTGTCTCCTATGCTGTTTTGTTCTTTGCTATCTAAAACAGCAGCAAACACCTACGTAATCTGTAAATTAGTGCAAATGCTGATGACTCTCTTGAATAAGAGATCCTGAAAGTGAAGACAGGAAACTGCAGCTATATCCACTATAAAAAACAAAGATCTTGTCCTTAAAACTCTGAAATTCTAATCCTCATTGCTTGCTGTTGGGACCACAGTGCAGCCCAATATAAATACCTCAGGCAGATTCTTGAGCACTATCATCTTTCTTGCATATGCTGTCACATTATATCCAACTCCAATCAAAATGAAAGCCTAATAGTCTTTTATTTTACCAGCTGTGAATGTTTAGAGACCAATTCAGATAAATTATTGTAGAATGATTGGTAAATGAAGTAAGAATTTGATAAAATATGAATGCTAAGTTCTGGTCTTTATGTAGTGTAAGTACAACACTGAACATGAGATGTACTTGAGTAACCTCAGAGGAATCAGGAACCAACGCTACCTATTTCCAGCTTTTTATAAACATGCATGTACTATTTTGTTTTCTAACAGGAATGCTGTATGCATCTCCTTTCACACATGTTGGCTTTATAACAGCAATTCTCATTTGCGCTTGAGTAAGCAGTTGAACAGACCAGATAGTCAGTTCAGCTCTTACAGAAGAGCTCTGCAGAAAGAGAATCAAAAAACCCTGCTGATACAGTGAGAGTGAAACACCATGGAATCTCCTCACACAGTTTAGCAAACTATCCCTGATACGTATTGAAAATTTAGTTAACCTTTTGTGCTTTGGTCCCTTGTGATTTAGTATGTCAAAGGCCTCATATGCAATTACTAATACTGTCATATCACTCAGCCTTTAACAGTCACACCAGCTATCCTCAGGGTACTGTTCCCTGAGCTGGATGGAAGACATGAGGAGTTGAAGTCCCCATAATTCAGGAAGAAATGGTTAGTGGCCTTCTGCTCCACTTAGATGTATACAAGTCTCACACAAGTGTGCTGAAGGAGATGGCAGAGGAGCTTGCTAAGCCACTCCCAGTCAGCATGGGTTCATGAAGAGCAGGTCCTGCTTGACCAATCTCACCTCCTTCTATGATAAGGTGACCCACCTGGTTCATGAGGCAAAGCCTGTGGACATTGCCCATTTGGACTTTAGTAAGGCATTTGACACACTTCTACGGCATCCTCCTGAAGAAACTGGCTGCTCATGGCCTGGAGAGGTGGATTCTTTGCTGGGCTGGAAACAGGCTGGAAGGCTGAGCCCAAAGAGTGATAGTAAATGGTATCACTTGCAGTTGGTGACCAGCCACTAGTGGTATCCCTCAGGGTTTGGTGTTAGGGCCATCTTCATTGATGATCTGGATGAGAGGATTAAAGGCACCCTCAGTAGATTTGTGGACAGCACCAAATTGGGTGGGAGTGTTGATGTGCTGGAGGGTAGGAAGCTCTGCAAAGGGATCTGTGCAGGCTGGATCCATGGGCTGTGGCCAATGGGATGAGGTTCAACAAGGCGAAGTCCTGGGTCCCACACTTGGGACACAACAACCCCCTGCAATGCTCCAGCCTTGGGGAAGAGTGGCTGGAAACTGCTCATGGAAAAGGAGCTGGGGGTGCTGATTGATGGAGCTGAACATGAGCAGCTTGTGCCCAGGAAGCCAGGAAGGCATTAGCATCCTGCCCTGTGTCAGTGTCAGTGTGGCAGCAGGGCCAGGGCAGTGATTGTGCCCCTGCACTGGGCACTGGTGAGTCTGTGCCTCAAATCCTGTGTTCAGTTCTGGGCCCCTCACTTACAGAACTGAGGTGCTGGAGCAGGGCCAGAAAAGGGCAACGGAGCTGGTGCAAGACCTGGAGCACAGTGTGATGGGAAATGGCTTGAGGGACCAGGGGTATTCAGTCTGGAGAAGAGAAGACTCAGGGGGGAGCTGATTGCTCCCTACAGCTACCTGACAGGAGGATGGAGCCAGGAGGGGCTGGGCTCTGCTCCCAGGGAACAAGTGATGAGACAAGCCAAAATGGCCTCAAGCTGCAGGGCAGGTTTAGATGGAGATGAGGAACAATTCCTGCCCCAGAGGGTGCTCAGGCACTGGAACAGGCTGCCCAGGGCAGGGCTGCAGTCACCGTCCTTGCAAGTGTTCACACACCATGTAGATGAGGCCCTCAGTGCCACGGGTTAGTGGTGGCCTTGGCAGTCTTGGAGTAATGACTGGACTTGATGATCTTAAAGGTCTTTTCCAACTTAAACAATTCTATGATTCTACTTTCAGTCTTTCATTAAATATCTAAGTTTTACTACTCCTACACTTCCACAGCAGTATGTAAAGTTCTTGGAAACAATTAAGGCAAAACCCAACCAACCAACCAACCAAAAAACCCAAAACAACCCCCAAACCTGACATAGCAGATTCCCTGGTGGATTTTGAGTAAATTAAATGAGAATTCTGCTTAAAGTAAAATACAATTGCTCTCAGCATACTGTATTTAAAGCTACTGAAAACAGATTTCCATTTATATGTCTTTTGATATTAGAAAACTACTTAGTGACTGTACATGTCAGTATTTTATGCCTTCTGGATTCACTGAAAAGAACTAATATTACCAAGGCATAATTTGAATTTATTCTAGTACTGTCAAACAAGAAAGCTAATTAGTGACAACAATTTACTCCAGAACAGAACTTTTATAATTTGCTAGGTTATGACCTATAATTAAATGTTTTTTGTGTATTTTTTCCACCAAGATAATTGATATAATGCATAATGTAAGATGCTTTAGGGCCACTTCTCTTAAAATGCAATTAAAATTAATCCACACTGTCAAAGACAGAATGCGTTGGACATCTTGAGGCTCCAAATCTTTATGTCAGTGTTAGGTGGTTAGTGAAAACAAAAGAAGAATGAGAAGAATAGGCAATTTCTTTCAAATAGCACAGGTGAAATCACACATTTTCTATAGAATCCCATAAGTTTATATGCAACCCAAGTTAAGCCTAAGAACATCAAGAACAATCAGCTTGCACAACAGTACTTCCAAAACCCACTAGTGAACTGGCTCCTTGGTTTTTTTAAAAAATCACATTTTCATTCAGTCTTACAAAATGTTACATTTCAAGTGAAGATTTCTTGGGAACAGACAAAAATGTTACAAAAGATTAACTCACACACACACTCAAATCTTTACAATGATTCAATCTGGAACTTTATTACATAAATGACAGCAACAAAATAATAAAGTCTGTTTTAAACTTGTGTGCTGACGGCATGCAAAGGCTTGTTGTTGGGTTTAAGCAGGATAATTGTACATTTTATGAAGCTATTGCTGTGACAGTCTCTAAAATGTGTTATTCTTGCCTTCTGAACTGGTTTACATTCTCTGCAATCTGATTTATTTGTTTAAAACACTCTGTTATAACTTAGCAATTAACATTTCCACTACTTTAAAGAAGTAGTTTGTTATTGAAAGTAAGTGCAACTGGCAGAGCAACCTGTGATTCTTAGCTAAACTTGAAACAAAATGGGAAGCAAAAGGAAAAGTGGGAACTGTGGGTTGAGATGGACGCAAATGTACACAGCTGTGAAAAACAATAAATATTTAAGATGGCAGTATGGGATAACAGAGAAATAGTAGGACATTTTCATTTGAAGTCTACATGCACTGCAAAGGTTTCAGACTTTTCAAACTAACAGAGAACTGAGCAGTTGCAGAATCATACCCCCTTAATTCAGATTTTTCAAATCAGCCGTTATTTTCTGGGAATGGACTAGGTTTTCAAAGTCAAGTTAAGACTAGTATTAATTCAGGCAAAACAGGTTTTAGAAAATGATGCAAAAGAAAGGCCTGACTCAAAATTCTGCACCAAAAAAATCTCTCCTGCATATTTGATGTAGGTGCCTGAAGAATCACAGCATGAAATTCTGAGCTGCAAAATGCCATGAAGGTTGATAACACTGGAAGTATTCAAAGACTAGGTGCTTGCGAACAACAATAGTACTCAAGTCAGGCAGGAAAAGGTTGGTTTGGTCAGGCTTCACTATAAGCATGCAAATAGATTTTTTTATACAACCAATTTCAGAAAAGCATTCATTTACAGTACAGGTGTATTGTAAAACTGCTATATTACACAGGCTAAAGCCATACAAGCTTCTTTCTGAAGTGTCTTTGTTAGGTGTAAAAGGATCTATAACATCGCTCACCAGCTACTGTGAGCAAAGTGTGCTTGTAACTTGTCTCTGCACTCTGTAAACAGTTTTTCACTAGTCAACATTGAAACAGAGGTGATCACTTCCATGTGTCTGGGCTAAGCTAAGGGTGTCCGTACCAGATTCACTTGATAAAAGGCACATTTGTGTATGTTCAAGTGTATCACCTTGTATTGACAGTACCTGAGAAGTCTTCTTGGATCTCAGAGTCCAGCAACAGCTGAAGCTGCCACAGTCTCCCAAACATGTCTAAATTCTTGCTTTTTGGCAGGAAGAGAGAACAAACATTAATGGAAGGGACAAATACAAATGAAATATTAATGCAATGGAATCCAGTTGCAAAGACAAATTAGTAGTGACGTTCTTGTGAATAACCAAGCAGAATATCCAGGAATAGAGCTAACAGCCAGTAATCAACCACATACACCCATAATAACCTTTTCATTGCATAAACCACTCATCTTCTGATTCTTTGAACAGTTACTCCTGATGGGCATCTGAGTAAGCTCAGCACAGGGTCTGTTTGATTCTTTTTGTTGTTTGGTTGTTTTGGCTTCCCCCAAAACCAAGTAGTTCATATTATCATCCACATGGATACAGCAAGCACTGTTACTGTAAGCATCCTGTTACCTACTACTTACCCAATTTCTTAGACTGTCCTGAATTTATTACAGAAATTTTGACCAATCGACCCATTATTTTCTAGTGGGAAACTGTCCAGAGCATTAAATGAAAGCAACAAATCACTTGAAATACTGTAAAACATTTGCAGCTCTCAAACTCACCTTTATTTTAACTTTAAAAAAGAATGAATGTATACTAAAAACCCTTAAGTACACACATATTCTATTTCTTGGGAAAAATTAGCTAACAGATTGGTTCTTAGAGAATCCTACAATACTCTTTATGTGCAAATATACTCTTTCCACATCAAACCATCCATCACCTTACTGAAAGAAAAACTGTTTCTTACGTTCACTGCAAAAATTTTCAAGTCACAAGGACCCTGATAGAAAGCTAAGTGATAATATTTTCTATAAGCAACACATTTAAAAAATTATGTTTTACCATGTAGCTATCAGATCTCCTGTTTATCTCATTATGCAGGGAGGTTGAACTAAATGAATGCTATTATTTTGACAGAGAACTTCCTCATCCTCTCTCAGCTTTCTTCTCACTTGCAAAGATGTCTTAGCCCCCTCTGTCAACTTGGAAGCTCTTACTGTCACCAGCCATAAAGAAAACACCTCACTGTATGAGGACTGTCGTATGCCAATAGATTCAGCTGTCAAGCACTGAATAGTACTGTCACTCAGTGTCAGAGGACTAACAAAGCAATTATCAAAAAAACACATTCATGCAGCCTAAGACATGCAGATTAAAATGAGACTCAGACAAATCTATCTAGTTAGAAATATCTCCCTGGACTAAAAAGGTATGACTCCGACTCAAAGATTCCACAGTCTCCCCTTCCACTCCTTCCCTCCTCCCCCCGCCACCCCCCAAGAGAACCCCAAAGAACCTTATTCATTATTTAGGACTTGGTAAAGATTTGAAGTGCTATTTAAAGAGAAATACTGTTAAACCAGACACTGTGAAAATACTGTTTTCTTATTGCCAGTTAACTCCTAGAAAAGCAATCACTTTAATGGCCAGTCAGGATGAAAATTGGTCTCAGTAAGTCAGATACATGAAGGAAGATGAATTTTCAAAAGATAGAATTTGGTATGAAAAGAAATCCAGAAAGCTAAGAAGCAGTGTCCAACTCACAAACCAAGTTACTCAAGATCAGCAAAAGATAGTTTAAACCCATTGCAAGTGATTGTAAAGTCAGTAATAAAGTGCATTGTGCAATGTGTTAAGCAGCACAAGAATGTCAAAGGACATCTTGATTTACCTCAAGCACCTCCGGGCCCATGGATCTGAACAATTCAGAAGTTTCTTTCAACTCCTTTTTAATTAATACAGTCATATTTCAGAAACTCTTCATGACATTGATTCTGTTAAATCTTACACTTCATGTAACATGTTTACCTAGCAGAAAGCTTGCAAGGTGGAGTAAAATACCAGTTCCAGTAAAACAGACAGATTAAGCAAACATGAAAACAGAAAACTCATCTCTCCCTCTGCTGACCTGGTTCCATGCGTCCTAATCTATATGTAAATAAAAGATGGTGATACACTGAAGGACAAAGATGCAGAAGATACAACTCTAGAACCAATTTTTATTTTAGGAAAAGTGACATTAATGTTAGATCTTGTGAGAGACTGATCTTAAATCAGACTCCACTGCCCATTGCCTCAAAGAGACATGAGTATGAGAAGCTGAAATAGCATTCCGACAGTCCATTGCCTCAGACATGGGTGGGAGGAGTTTGAGATAAGACTCTTCCACTGTCCACTGCCTGAGGTATGAGAGAGAAAGAGGTGAAATAAGACCTCCAGGACTGGTGTGAGGAATTGTCCATTATCCCAACAACTGCTGCAGACTTGTGCAGTTGAAGAGCTGTTTGCAAGATGAGGGAAACTGGCCCACCAGGAACATGAGGGCAACTCTGCGAGACACACTCCATGGGGTGCCTTCAAGCGGATAACTCCAGAAGGATGTCTCTGCAAGGACACCCACCTCCAATGACTACTACGGACTCCTGGGGGACGCTGTGCTCTGATACCAACTACGAACCCTGAAGGACTCCCAGCTGATTTGGAGAAAACTCCAGGAACAAATTCGCCAACAAAGTTTCAAGTTGACAGGCAGGTATTCTTTATTGCAGCACTGCGAGACATGGGGAATAGCTCCTCCTAATGTGTGTCCCCGTATTGCTACACAAGCCATCCTTATAGAGCTGCTGGGCATACATACATATTTATGAGACTACATATGAATTAAATCATTTTCTAGGAAGTTTCCCGCATGGGTACAAAAATGTGGTGGTGGTCTCTGAGGGTTGTTTACTTCTTCCAGCAATCTTCATCACTTCTGGCAGCCTTTGAAGCATGTGCAGTAGATGCTTATACCAACTTAATTGGTTTGTTAACACCATAGACATAACTACCATACTGTCCTTCTACTTATCAGTTGGTTTAACTGCAGCCTACCCTGGACACCTGCCATTCCCAGATACTCCTTATCTTTACATCCTGTTCTTTTAGCCTGTTTGTCTTACACTCATTTTGTACTAAGGACATAGGGCCTTAAACTATATCAACTACAACAGTTTATCTTATACAAGAATTCTCAGTATGTTCTCGTATCTGTGCTCTATTTTTTTTTTCTTTGTAAATCATGCACCTCAGTAATTTTCCATTGCTACTGTTACAAAGCCATCACACTTAGCATTACTTAAAACTGATTCTAAAGGTTTATACTTCATTTAGTAATTTTGTGCTCACCTTTGCTGCACACCATCAACGACAATAGATTCCCAGGACACTGCTGGATCCATGGTAGTGACTCTCTCTCTGCATCCCAAATCCTTGCTTCATTTCCATCCTTTTCCCAGTCTTACTGCAATCTCCTTTATTACAATAATTTTCCATTTTTATAATAACTGTCTTTTTATAATAAACCAACCGATTGATTGCAGTACTTGACCTCGTTTGTGTCTTAATTTCCCTCCTGAGATCACAAACTGAAGCAGGGTCTGGCACTGCGGTTTTCTCCAATCAGACCCTGACATTACATTGGCGTTACAGACAGGATCCCTTGCAGTGAAAGGTACCGTAACGTCACATAAAGTGTGGGGTGTTACGTATGTGCCTTTTAGGGACGTAAGGGGTAGATTTGGTTGAAACAAACATTCTGCCTCCCTGAGACGATGACACCAACCTATTGCTTTCTATTACTTGCGCCCCTCTCAGGGATTTAAGGGGTGGGTTTTGTTGAAACAAAAGGTGCTGCTTTCGTGAGAGGGCTGCCCCACTCAGAAATAAACAGCAGTGAAGCTGTCCCTCAGGGCAGAGATGTGTTGTTGTGGTCATTTAGAGAAACATCAAGTTCCCCCCTCTCAGCCAGGGGTAGAATGGGCCAAGAGAAATGGGCATGATTTGCACAGTGTAACAGAGAAAGCGCCCTGCAAAAGGGTGCAAAACTCCGGCCAGGAAAGGGTAACTCGATTGTCAGTACTGTGCTGGGTGCCAGCTTGGCTGCTGCAGGAGAGGCTGGAGAGCAACAGACAGCTGAATCTTGGCTCATACAAACTTTACCAGGCCTGGTCCAGCCCTGCAGGACCAGGTAGTTAACATAAAGGAGCAGTTAGGCAAAAGAAGAATCAGGCTAAAATCTTGCCATTAGCCCTGTAAGAGCAAATCCTGGCAGAGAAAAGCCCCTCTCCACATGGAAGAAAACAATTGCATATCCCCACAGTGACCTGGAAGAAGCGAGACCTTCTATCTGACCCTTGAGAAAGACTGAATATACTTACAAAGACAGAGAGGCCAAAATCCCACAAATTACCACCAAAGAGGTTCCATTACTGCTACGGAATTAGCTAAACTTAAAAAGGAATTCAGTCATGCTCCAAAAGAACTAGAAACCAAATATGTTTGGACAATATCGCTGTTTGGGGGAGATTTTACTAAGTGAGAAATTTTACTAAGTGAGAAGGAAGCTGAGGGATGTTGGGGGCAGGAGTATCTTTAACCACTGGTAACCACCATGCACCCTGGTCCTTAACTCGAAGATCAATTTAATGGGCTGGAGGACTTAACCCTTTGGAAAGGGGAGATCCCCTTTCCGTCACAGGGGCAGTCGACCAGTTGGTAGAAAATGTACAGAAAATGGCATGTCTGCAAATGATGTATGATTGGGACCTTAAACAGGAGTCCCTGACGATGATACTGGTAGATCCCGAACATATGGTTCTCATCATTCGGGGTCTTCCTGACTCCCTGGAAGCCATGGGGATCCAACTGAAGGAAAGATACAAGCAACACCCCAAAGTGAAAGGGCCATCGCTGCCCCGGAGGGATTGCTATCACCTGGTTGAAAGACATAGAAGAAAGCATGGATGTGGGGAGAAGTTGCCCAGAAATTAATTAATTATGGGAGAAAGTACGGTCCCTTCAATATTTCTAGTAAAATTGATACAAAGAGCTGAGGCAAACAGAGGTAAAAGCTCCTCCTCACCCGACCAATGGGAAATGCTGAACACCCCCTAATTGCTCAGGAGGTAGAAATATTCCTAATAAAAGGCAAGGGTTGTGGACATTGGGGTGGTGACAGGGTTTTCCGAAAGATTTAATGCATGGATTACCCACTGCTAGATTGGAAAAGCTGGCATTAGGGTGGCCTGAAATAAACCTTATGGGCCCTAAAGGAAAGGAAAAATGTGGAAATCCCCAGTGCCCCTGCCACTAACTAGCTCCACCCCTTGATTGTGGTCAGAGGGGTGGAAAGTGAATATATATTTGACAGCTCACTGAAAATAATTAAGGTGAACTACTTGCTTTGTAGGACCAGATCTTGTGCATGTTTTCCACTTGCTTCGTATGTTTTGTATGACCTTATAGACAACTCCCTCTGAACCCCGAACCCTGGCTTCATTTTCATCCTTTTTCCAATCTGTCCTATCGCTATCACCTTTATTACAATAATTTCCCTTTTTTATAAATTATGCTGTCGTAATAAACCAACTGACCATTTACAGTACTTGACCTCTTCTGTGTCTTAATCTCACTCTTGGGATCACCAACTGAAACAGGATCCAGCACTGGGGTTTTCTCCAGTCGGACATTGACAGGTCTGCAGAGCAGACAATTCACCTCATTTCCTTCAGAATAAGGCAGGCAATTAAAAATCTGGAATAAAATAAAATCAGCAGTGATTCTTCATTTTCCACAGAGATATTTGTACGGAAGACAATCAATTGCTACTTCTGTGCTAACAGCAGATGGCCATGGGGATCAATAGTCCCGGTGCTTAATATTTTTACCAGCTGGCTTAGTTGAATACCTTTAGACACAAGCATTCTAATTCAGCTATAGCTATGTTTTTGCATGCAACTCAACTACATTCAAAATTTGCATGGACTAAAAGCAACTTGAAACTACAGATTTGTATATTATTTAATCAGCACTTTTGAAATTAACCTCAAAGAGCTAGTTGAGGGAGATGTGTTTGGCAAAGCTTCAATATCCAGAAGTGTACCATGGTCCTGCACCAAATGGAGGTTTTTCATAATTCAACTGCTTAGAACAAAATCAATAACACACAGGCTAGAAAGTGCTGTGACTGATCTGAAAGTGAGCAGTCCAAGTCAGAGGCCAATTTTGAGAAACTGGACTTTTCTTTCCAACATTCAGTTTCTTTCAGCTATACAAAGTAAATAATTATGAGATACTAGCAAACAAAATTACTTCTCCTGTATTTGCATATTACTTCAGAGAGCAACAGAGTGGCTGAAGTCTTTTGGACAAAACAACTTTGCTGGAGAGGAGGGGAGGCAAGAGAACTACTGCAAATTAAGTGAAAAGCTTGTTCCCAAGATGTTTAAGTAAAAACATTTTCCTCTCTTTTTTGATAAATGAAGCGTTCTTGTAGCCCTGAATCAGGGATTCAGATACCTGCAAATGAAGGCCCAGTTTGCTGCATCACAGATACATGACCTTGGCTCATGGTTGCTAAGAAAACTTAAGGTACGGGATGATATGTGATGTAAGGAAATGAAAGATAAAAGCACTAAAACCAAACAGAAAAGTGCAGCTACTGAGGACATAATATTTAGTTGCTCAAGAAAAATGTCCACAAGGAAGAGTATAGAACTCCTAAGGAAGAAAAGCAGAGAACTGGAAAAGAACAATTCAACAACATTGATATTCATCTGTTCTAAGGAGCAGTAGACGCCAACCCTTTCACACATGTGATCACACGAATGCTCAGCCTACTAGTTTTGCCAATGCTAGCTTCTTATTGCATCTCCCAGACTAAATAACCATTTTGTATTCTAGTCTACCTTTCTTACTTGGTCTTTCTGCACACTGTGAAACATACCTCAGCAAACCAACTCACAGACAGGGTGTTTCACAGGTAATTCAGGTTAAAAAAAACTTCTCTGTTAGTTAAAAATAACCCAAAAACCCAACAAAACAAAACCCCTAAACCGTAACACAAAAACAACCAGCTTTTTAATAATTTCATATTACAATCAAAAAATCTTGCATGACTTTTAGCACCTTTTTTAGCACAAAACTTTTAGTTTTAATGTTACTGTAATAAAACCACGAATATTAACACTCCTATGAATAGCCTGCACTTTTTAAATTTACACTTATTTAATATTGCAAGGTGAAAACAGCAAAACTGACAGTTTTCTGGAAGAAAGATTTGAAACTGAGGTCTGGGAAGACAGCTGTTCTGCTGGGTTCATGAAGGTAACTCATGAACTAGAGTCACCCTTTCTGAAAGTACCTTACCCCTCTCCTCCTTGCCTGTATTGTATCCTAGATATAGTAAGATTCTACAGATTTTTGAAATGCATTTAGGATTTTCTCTTCCCACTTGCTTATCACTATTTCATTGGAAACCTCTTTTGTTATCATTTTTTAATTGTTTGGAAGTCATCAGACATGTATGCAATGCATTTGAAAGAGACATCTAAAGCTTCAGTTGTTGCCAATGCTTGGTAAATAAAAAAGTTCTAAAATTTCAAAAATCCCATCTTGACATGTCAGGTTTTTACATTAACTTTTAAAGCTGTACTGCAACATGACTGGGAAAGCAGGCATGAGTATCTGAAAACTTTTCAGTCTCAGTTATACCAAACCTGCTTTTATTAGCACTAAAATACTTGAAATATGAAGTCAGAAAAGCTGATCTAGAATGTATTGTGAGTTGTATTTTGCACAATCATTGGAACGAATACTAAGAATTGGTCTGCAGAGAAATTCAGATATATATGCAGGTATATTTGAAAGCTGGAAAGGGCATGTAGGGATAGGGAATGGCTTCAAACTGAAACAGGGTAGATTTAGATTAGACATTAGGACGAAATTCTTCCCTGTGAGGGTGGTGAGGCACTGGCACAGGTTGCCCAGGGAAGTTGTGGGGTTGGAACTGGATGAGCTTTGAAGTCTTTTCCAGCCCAAACCATTCTAAGATTCTATCATATTCAGGTGAATGTCTGTAGGACTTACAAAAGAGTGTGAAAATTCAGAAAATACTTCTCTATAGCAAAACATTTTGCTAAAAAGTGAATATTGAAATAGTTTTATACAAAAGCCTGTCTCTTAATACACTGGTATGATGCAAAAAATTACGCTATGTTTAAGAAGGGTGTTATTTAGAATAAGACCAACTGATAATTTCATTCTTTTTGTTTATACAAACTAAGGATCTGTCCCTTCCGGTTATTCTGCTATGTCACTTGATCAGAAGCACAAGGGGAAAAAAAAAAAAGAATAAAAAATCAGTGACATCATAAACTACAGAGAGAATCTCTGCATTATTCTTGGAAGTTATGCAATGCTTCTGGCATTACCTAGCTGAAGGGTTGAGGAATGAGAGTTGGTCGATATGAATATATTTTGATGAAGCAGGCATCTTCCAGCATGTTGTTCCTGTCCTTATCTTTTTCTCTTACATGGCTCACCTTTCACTTACTGTTTTCTCTTATAGTGGTTCAGTTTCAGTAAAAATCCCTAATATATAAAACACTTCTCCCCAGTGTCTCAAATACTGACATGGATGCTAAGAGCAGTAAAAGTGGGCAAAGCTAAGAGAAAAATTCAATTTGGGGAAAACTAATTTCAAGAGGAAAAAGGCTGAACTCAGTCACAAGCAAATACAGCCCAGAACTGCATGTTTACAATGTCTTTTCTGAGCTTTTTTGAAATACTGTCAAAGTTGGGTTTTGCCCAGCTTGGATAATTTCCCAGCAGGCTGCATTTAAAAGTTATGTCACCATCCAAGTTTCCTCTGTTGAGCAGTGTTTCCATAAATGCTAACAGACTTCAGTGCTATTTCTTTCGCCTTTGTTTGCAAAAAAAAAAAAAAAAATGCCCAAGTGTATTCCAAGCAATTGCTATTAATGCCTTCTAGTAGATGGAGGGACATCAGTGGTAAGCAAGGCAGTGTAACATTTATACAAAGGGACATTTGAAGGAGAGATTCCTAGTTTAACTATAAAGCCTTCATCAGATGCCTGATAATATGAAATTTATCAGAAAAAAAAAAAGTTACAACAATGCACATTCAGATTTGCTTTTTTCTTGAGTATAATGTTAATGCAATTTACTTCATGTCACATGTACACTGAGGTTTGAATTATTATGCTCAAAAGAATCTTTCCATCCTCCAAGTAGAATATTTCAGGAATTGGAATTTTGTTTTGGAAGGAAATGGCTGCATTTGCCTTTTCATAGCTATAATTATATTTGGCTAAAAAGTCCACTGGAAAGGTATGTGCCCTTTTTAATAAAAACAATTGCACAGCTTCAGATTAAATCATTTCACCTGCTGTGAAACAATCAAAATTTCTTTTGCTACTGAGCACAGCCAGTTGCTTAATAAAAGGGTCATGGAGACATTCACAAGAATACTCATTTTGCTAAACAGTTGAAGTCTGCCCATAATAGGTCCCTTCAAAAAGTTTTAAATTGTCAATAGACTTGCAAACCTTTTGTAATGACAAAGGTTGAGGGACACTCAGAACTACTAGAATGCTGTCAAAAAAACAGTTTGGCTTACAGGTTTTTAAATTCATCATTCATGATATCAAAGTTAACAGACTGTTGGAAAAGCTCTAATACACATTAATATCTCATAATTATGAGTAGCAATACCATTACTACAGCATGCAGCTTTTTTATTTGCCTCCACTAGAGTACCTATGTAATAATAATCTATCTGTCTCTCAGTCTGTCTATCTATCCATCTAATATAGATCATTCTCCATGTTCCTACCTCACACACATTACCGTCTCAGACTCAAGGCTAAGCAAGCTTCCACTCAAAGAAACATAGCTTCCTCTGCTGGGATGAATTCCCTATATGATATTGTACAGACAGAAGAATCTTTTGCCCTGATCTGCCTGCAGACAAACAGATCTCAGGAGCAGATCTAAAACCTAGGACAGTGTCTCAACACTGCAAGAAAGAAGGTTCCCAAGTGAGTCCATTTCATTCTGCAACAATTGATAGAGAAAGGTGAGAAATATAAGCCTGGAATGATGGCTGAAGCCTTGAGAAGTAAAAAGACAGGATGTGGTGTGGAGGAATACAGGCATGGAGATGAGGCACAGATTTGGCATTGGAGGCTCGATGGTTATAAAAACCTTACCAATAGTCAGTTAAAGAAGTACAACCCTGGGGCTTGACAAAAGTGGTTTAGGAGTAACAAAGAAATAATATCTGACATATGTAAAAGTAACTGAAACAACATGCAGCAATGCACAATAAAAGGAACTTCAAACAGCTTGTTGGGCACTGTTTGGATCTGTCAGGAGCTGTACTCACTATGCTTTAAGTGCTATGTTTGACACCTATTCCATCAGCTATGGTATATAACAGCAGCATGTGGCAAAGAGCCAATGGCTTGAAGCACTTTTTATGATGCAGCTACACAGAAGAGCTGGACTCGTTCATAGTTCCTTCAGTACTGTTTAAGAGACAATGGTGCAGCAGCTGCACAAATTTCAAGTACAGGCAGTTCACTAACTCAGCACAGCTCACTTGCTCTTTGGAAGTATTCTCATTTGTTACAATAAGTACAAAATCTTTTCTAGTCACATAATACCAACTTGCCACAGCTGCACTCAGCTGCCAAGTAATGATGCCAAGTAAGCTTTGGAATTCAGTAGTAACACTGTGTGCACCAGGTGACACTTTAACAAGCAGCAAATAGTACAAGTTACATGTTCCATTTTCCCAAGAGCTGGCTAATCTCCAAATAAAGAGCAGCTATTCCCAGCCTCCACATAATTTCTGAAAAGGCCTCTTCTTATACCACTCCAGGCATGTCTGTATAGCAAATACTGGTTTATACTATTACAAGCATGGTTTTATACTGTAAGTGTGACATTGCCTAAAAAGTTACTTCTTATTTCTGGAAGTTTCACATTTGACAGTTCTACACAATGTCTACAACCATGCAAACCACCTCAAAAGAGAAACATCTGCACACACAGGACCTTGCACACCTCTCATAAAGTGTACCTTGCATACATTCTAACAAGGAACTTCAGAAGCCAATTTCAGCTTGAATACACATCAAAATCATACATATAGAACAGTTACTAGAACTTACAATATTTATCTTTTATTCATCCTGACAGTGAGCATCATTGCTTGACCAGATAATTATATCAAAATTAAGAAGTGCTTAATGAAAGTAGCATGACACACCAACACTGTTTGCTATATGACAGCGACCACTAGTTCACTTAATTCTCTCATAGCCTCAACTAAAATGAATGGATAGCAACTACTTCAGTTCTCCTGGGGAATTCATTATCTAGTTTGCACAGCATTACCTTATCTTGGATAACTGAAACTACATTTTTAAAGTCTTAAAAATATATTGAAATTCTGAAAAGGTACTTCAAAGCAGCAGCTGCACACCCCTTTAATTAAGTCAAATGTTTCCTATGCAAGTATTTTATCACAAATGAATACAGAGTTGGCTACAGGAACATATATTTTTCCATTCTGAGGCATGCAGTAACAGGACAAAATTATCATTAATGCTTTGTAACCTGTTATTCATAGCTAATAAACATGCATATTTACTCAACAAGAATCCAGCCACTTAATTTTACATTTATAAGCAGCTCATATTTGCAGTGCAAGTAGGATGCCTCACACAAATGCTAGGCTATCATAAAGATGGTATCAGCAGTGAATAAAGCTGTATTTCCATCTTACTAAACACTCACTACAGAAAAGGGCAGTTAACAGCTTAGGAAGGTTTGTAGCATTTAGCATGTTATCACCTTAACAAAAGCAATAAAGAGGATGAATCAACACCTTTTTCAAGAGTGAACACCTACATAACGAATGTATCAAAGATCCATACAGTGCTTTAATGAAATCCACAGTGTTACTTATTTAAACTGGAATCAAATAAGCTTTTTTCTTCAGAAACTTTCCAAAATTGTAATTTTTATTTTTTGAGTTTTAGTTTTGGAAAGCTCCTGTTTGTATTATTTCTTTTGAGAAAAAAAGAAAGTTTACAAATATTAACACTGAAATTGAAACAAAGACGAACATAAAATTACTAAATGAAATCTAAACCTTTAGAATCAGTTTTAAGTAATGCTAAGTGTGATGGCTTTGTAACAGTAGCAATGGAAAATTACTGAGGTGCATGATTCACAGACAAAAAAAAAATAAAGAGTACAGCTAGAGAACATACTGAGAATTCTTGTATAAGATAAACTGTTGCAGTTGACGTAGTTTTGGGCCTTAATGACCTTAGTACAAAATGAGTGTAAGACAAACAGGCTGGAAGAGCAGAATGTAAAGATAAGGAGTATCTGGGAATGGCAGGTGTCCGGGATGGGCTGCAGTTAAACCAACTGATAAGTAGAAGGACAGGAGGGTAGCTATGTCTGCGGTATTAATGAACCAATTAAGTTTATATAAACATCTACAGCGCACACTCCAAAGGCTGCCAGAAGTGATGAAGATTGTTGGAAGAAGTAAACGACCCTCGGAGACCACTACCACATTTCTGTACACATGCGGGACACTTTCTAGAAAATAATGTAATTCATACTTAGCCTCAGGAATATGCATGTATGCCCAGTGGCTATATAAGGGCGGCTTTTGTAGCAATATGGGGACACACGTTAGGAGGAGCCATCCCCGTGTCTCCTGGCGCTGTAATAAGGAATATCTGCTTGTCAACTTGGAAAACTTTGTTGGCAAGTTTGTTCCTGGAGTTTTCTCCGAATCAACAGTTACAGTTAAAAGTCTTAACAGAAAAATCACAAAATCTGACAAAATAATTACAATCCGTCTCTATCCTGTTTCACAACTCGCAAAATTAAATAGCTACATAACCTGCCATAGCAAAGCAGAATAGATGTCGTGTTTTATATCATGAAAGTATATGTACTTCTTTCTCTGCTTTGTTTCTGTTGCAAGCGAAGGAATAAAATATCAACTTACATAATTTTTAAATCATTATGTGAGAACATATTCTTTTCCAGGTAATATATCTCTAGATATTAAGAATATTTTTGCCAGAACTGAAGTTTAAATGGTGGACATTTACCATTACAACCATTAATTGTCACTCCACATTCATATGTAATCTGCCCTGAAGGGGTAATCAACTTCCACTCCTGGAATGTGTATGAATACACCAACAAACAAACAAAACCAAGAGCTCTCTGGTGAGGGAAAATGCAGAGGCCTTCTGTACCTGTTGGGGCATTTTGACTGATCAACACATTAAATCCATTCAGTGAAACTAATGATTTCAAGAGGCTTTTAAGAAAATCTACCTCGAGTGGAGGAAAATATGAACTATTCCACAGACATCTTCCATTTTAGTTCATATTAGAAGCAAAAAGATTTATTAGACAACTGCATTTCCATTCAGATGTATGAAACTGCAGATAGAGAGATGACATATATCCAGATCATTCCACATTGACCACTAATTAAACCACTTCTCACAGGTATGGCCAAAAAAATCCTTTGAATACAGGGGAAATTAGAAACTTGACAATGAAAGTTGTAACAAGATGTACTCCATCTATTCCAAAAGCTATGCCTTTGGGACCTATCTACAAAAAGTTCTGATTAAGGTAGTTGACACAATAGCCTATGTAAAAAAAACTCCAAACAAACAACAAACCACCAAACAAAACACAACACCTGGAGATACAGTAAATTTGGTCTGAAGATTATGATCTATTTGTCTGAATAACACCTTTCTTAGCTGAAATCAGGAGAAGGGAGGCACAGCTGTGAATGTGATTACCTTCTTCACACACCTCTGCCCCAAAACAAAAAATACAAGTAATAATAAAGTAAATGGGAAACAGCCAGTGCTGAAGAAACAATATACATCATCAAGACACCAGCAGATACCAACACTGGACAAGTAACACAATTAAGGACTACTCTGTATGAGTTTCTCAATTGCTACCAGCTACCATGTTTATTGCTTGAAAACTTTCAGCTGTTCTGTAGTAGCCACAATAAAACACTATCCTACCCCTCAGCATCACATCTGAGCAGAAAACACCCTAGGAGCAGAAATGTTCATTATAGAATCAAAATGACACCGATTTGGCAAAAAACCAGTTAAAGAGAAAAGCTGTTAGTAGAGGATGGCTCACCAACTAAGATCGTTTTTGACAGTGTGACAGAATGATAATCAGTCTAATGGCTTTTATGGATTTCAATCTTCCACAGACTGGCTTAAAATTATAATTCTGCTTTTAAATACAAGGGCTTGCAAGGGCCTTGTTCCATAGGCATGCTGGAGAATACTTGAATTCTCATTCAGAATTGTATTATGGGTAATATGTTTAAATAATATACACAGAAAATCTACAATGTAGCTGGTGTGTTAGCTTGAGTTACTAGATCACTCAGTGTAGCTACATTAAATGGGGGTTGCCTTTCACCAGTGTTATCTAAACAGAGAGTTTTCCAACACATCTCAAACATTTGAGCTACTCAACATTTTAGTTGCAGAATCTGTAATTTTTTCAGCTTTGAGTATTTCACTTGGCATTCATCTCACTTCACAAGTGTCAGAATCTCCTTCTCGTGGTTTTCTTCTCAGCTGCCTGTCAGTTTGAGGTACTTAGCTGAAACTATTGTGGTGGTTTTGATCCCACACTCCTTCAACATTTGCAAACTGGAGACAGATACTCCCTCATCAGGTTTTACAGATGTCATCTGCTGATGCTTAAATTTATCAAGGATGTACTACACAGTAGTGCTTTTGATCCACTCCATCACTATCAACATTTCTCAAAGCATCGGACATTACTTGGAGTTCTCTGCAGTTTCTCAGGTATCATAGTGTTTCTCATCACATGGTCTTGAATCCACTGTTGGGATCAGCAGAATAGCTACATATAGAAGCAGAACTGAAACCAGCAATTCACCTTCTCTGCTGATCACTCCAGTCTCTGGCATTTTCTATTGACCATGTGAAAACTTCTGTGGTAGGTATACTTGGCATATTTATGAAGAGAAAGAGAAGCCACAACTAATTCAGTTTTTGTGCCCAGGGGATATTGTAGCAGGTGCACAGGTATAATTGCTAGTTAATGACAGGGCACAAGCAGGAGGCCAGAGAAGTGCTGATTCAAGCATACCCTTCAACCATTCCTTCATATCTGAAGATATGTCTGACAGTTTTTGGAAGTGTGAAAATACAGTTAAGAACAAATAAGGAAACACTGGTAAAATGTCAGGAAGTGAATACTGCTTACTGCATGGATAGCACAAGAGAACGCTTACCACAGAAACAATGAAACCAACCAACCCTAAAGCACCTAAGAAACAATATGCAAAACAAGGAAATTAACCAAAACCATCTCTTTATTAGAGAAACAGAAATAATATGGTCTAAGAGTTTGGTATTTTGGGGCACACTGACACTTGCTGCCCTAATGGACAGACACAGACAACTATGACAAATGCAAAATTGCTTCTAAGACTGGCTAGACTCAAGCAACCTCTTCTGAAGATCAGTGTTTCCAGATGCAGCAAGGTTCAATGTCTCATTACAACATGACCAACAACCTCAAATACTCTGTAAGTCTTTCAAGAAGAGAAATCGCAGCTAGACAAGCCAAATATTAAACCCTTGCAAAACATCTGATGGCACAGTTTGAATATGACACGAAGCTGGTTTATGATAGAGTACAGCTCAATTAAAGCATCCAATCTCAATGTGACTGATCTACATTTTAGGAGTTACATATCAGTTGATTTCAGTAAATTTATGACACATCAGAATCAATTAACATTTTTCCCGTATTTTTTTCTTTCACAGCAGTGTTTTTCAGCTGTTTAGAAAACTTGCATTTTCAAAATTGTATTTGTTTTGCCCCATCACTGCAGATTTGCTGTCTTAAAACTAACAAATCTGAGCAGAATAGAATGTTTGACTACCCAGTTGTAAGAGGGTATGTATGCTTCTGCATGCTGTATGTATAGCTAGACACAAATTCAATATTGTAGCCTGAACAATGGTTAACAAGAGTACCAACACATGCAAAGCACATTTTCAATATTTGAAATAGTTTTCTGAAATTATTAAATCACATAAGAGTAACCGCATAAGAACGATTATGTTAACTACTGAAAAAGGAAAACTAGTCTAATGTGTACGAAAAAATTCTGGTACTATCACGATCAAGCATTACAAACTGTAAGAGATACAGAGCAGGATGACAGATCTAAGCAGAAAATAAGAGAAATCCTCAGCACTCTTCCATTGCTATAGCCTTCTTTTTGGTATAAGAATTACGTCTTTTCCCTAATATTGCCTATTATCCATGTTCAACCATTGTTAAATGTTTGCACTGACTAAATCTAGCTAATGTTATGCTTCTTACTGCATGATCAGCTGGATATTTTACTTCACATAACCTGAGATGAGAAAATAATCAAGTACAGTGCCATGCTGCAAATCCCAGATAAGAATTAGTGTTGTGATAGGGAAGAAGCTTTAGGTATCTTGACAAACAGAATAAGCTGCAGTATACTCATAGCCACAATCTACTTGTGTTTTCCCCCTTTTTTTCCTTCTTTCCCCCTGCAATTACTGGTTTCGTTAACAGGTTTTGAAACCTACCTTGTTCTTGCTATACCTTTGAAGAATATTAACAGCAGAGAGGGGTCAGATTTCTTCACATTAAGTTAATTTTGTACTATTTAAAAGCAAAGTGCTACTAGAATACAGTTTCTCTGATGTTTTCCCTGTGTTTTATATAGTAATTCAAATAATCACCTTTCTGCAGTGGTATGCTAGACCACAGCTCTGGTTAGTACTCATGGACAACACTAGAGATGATTCTTAGAATGAAATTTAATCACTAAATTCAGTTACAAACAGATGATGTACAAAAGAATATAGAGACATTAATCTTTATTTTTGCAGTGGTTGTGCCAATTTGAAATAAAACAATCATTGCATAAAAAAGCACACAATATGTGCTTGAACATATCAAGACAGTGAAACTGCTCAGGAAATCCAAATTAAACAGTACCAACCCATGTCCACTTAACAGTCGCTTGCACTGAACGAAGAACTAATATGGGGTATATTCTGCTTGGCTTTTGTGTAAACTGCATAAGGCAATACATCCACTAAACCTAAATTCTTATTTACTGGTGTCCAATAAACCCCCAAGATGATGAAGAACAGGACCCCATCCTCTCATATGGAATTCTGAAACACAGACTAGCTATGCAAGCCTAGAGTACTATATTCTGATTTCCTGACAGCATATTGAACATAGAATCAGAATGGTTTGGGTTGGAATGGACCTTAAGATCATCCAGTTACAAGCCCCCTGCCATAGGGGGTTTGTCACACATTTTGACAGATTTGCAAATATAATTCTTTTGGAGTTTTTATCTTTGTCTTTGCCTTTTGGAAAATACTTCATATATTCTTCAGAAAAAGAAGACCTCCATTTCAACAGTGCAACATTTTACTCACAGATTTAGTATTTGTTGAAATGGAATAATGAATTGCAAGTCTTGAAAATCAAGTCCCAGTCTCCATTTTGCTTCATTGAGAGCAAAATCATAGGTCACAGAAGACCGAAAATTACTTTATCGAGAAGAGGTGAAGTGAAGCAGAGAAATAAAAACTAACCTCATGCTGTGCACCTTTAACTTTTTTTTTTTTTTTTTAAATCTAAGCAAATCAGGTTTTTTAATTATATTTGACTTGCCTTGTGCCTGAAAAAAAGAGAAATTAATACGAGCGAAAAAGACACAGTGACAGGAAGGAAATGAGAATGCTTTTGTAAACTGACAAATTTGGATACTTTTCAAACCAAAACAGAAGATCCCTGTTCATTTTTCTGTCTTCCCACTCACCCTGAAGTGTATTAGAGGAAAAGGCCACACATTGGTACTATGCCTAAACTATCTGTCTGGAGACATATTGAAAGATTCCCTTTCCTAGGAAGTAGTCTTCTAAAAGAACAGATCATCGTCAGGTGGGAAACTACACGCAGTGACCAGGCAGCTGCTTGAGTTTTAAAAAAGTAGCATCAGAAAATACCTATAGAGGATTTAAAAAAACACCAACCAAATAGAAAACCAACAAGCAGCAAACCTAGATGCCTTAAACAAGCATTTGATAAACTAGGAATTTTAGGGCCCTCCAACTTTTTCTGTCTCCCCAGCACTGCCTAAATCATCTTTTGGCAAATGATTTTACCATTCAGTTTTCACCTGATAGGTCTTGCTTGTACAATCCATTTTAGAAACATAACTTGTTTTCTTTTCTAAGATTTCATTTCCTCCCATCTCAGAACTTGATGAAATCTATTTCTTAGTTCTTCATCTCGCACTGAAAGCTGACAACAAGTATCAGACAAAATGTAGCTGTCCTGTATGAAGTAATTCATTTCTGTCAAAGATTAGACATTATTTTTTTTCCTTAACATAAGATGACTGATATTGTTCTGCAAGATCCAAGAGGGGCAATTTAACCATTTCAGTACTAAGAGAGCTTTAAGATCAGCTCTTCTCCTTAAATCACATAGCCTGCTGGGTGAAAGTGTGTAACTGAGATGAAGACACTGGAAGAGTTGTTAATTTCTTTCTATTTCATTTGAGGCTTTGACTCACCAAGTATTTTTTACCATACAACATTCTGCAAAATAGCAGTATTATGAAATACACATTTGAACAACTCAAACCAACTGAAACTTCTTTTTTACTCTATGCAGCAGACAGAACTCTTAGGGCATGTTAAACTCACTTTATATTTGCAGCTACCCACAACCATAGTGATTTTTTTCAAATTCAAATACAGTTCCCATGCAACTTTCCATTAATGTTAACAAGGGCAAGATTCATCCACCTAAACTCAGCCAAAGAGAAAGTGTGTGAGCTGAACATCCAGCCTCCTAACAATGAAGAGAAGGAAGGAAGGAAAGAGAAGCAGTCAGTTCTGAGGTGTAACCCAGCTCCTCCAAAGCACACACCTACAGCAGGACAAGGCCACTCGTGCTCCAGGAATGTCTTTCCCAGAGGGCGGCTGACAGGACCCTGTGCTGCCAAGACCTTTGGAGATGAATCCCACCTAGGCCTCTTCACTGCACCAGGCACGCTACAAGGACTGAAAGACCAGCCCCAGGCTGGCTGCAGCAGCTCCCTGACCCGCAGGCTGCAAGCACCTCCTGCACCGTCTCTTTTAAATGGATAAACTTGTCAGGACTCCTCAGTACAGCAAAGGTCTGGTAATGAAATCTGCTGAGCAGGCCACAAGAGCAAGCATAGCATATTATGTAATTAGTAACACTGACTCAATTTGTATTTTACAAATGGACACTGCGAATAATAAAACAGATGTGAGGCAAAGCTGAGCTTAAAGTTTTCCCAATGCAATAGATGAACTGGAAAACAAAACATTTTGATACTGGCATCTGATGCTTTCCTCAAGAAATAGAGCTTGATGCCAAAAATACTCAGGACCCAGCTTTTGAAAGGTTAATTAGATTCTCCATAAGCATTTCAATTACAGGAATGAGACATTAGGAATGAGACATTATCCCATTTAATATGTATCCTGACACATCCTATTTGCTTCAGATTTTCTCTGCCACAAGATTTTTCTTGTGTAGATGTGTTATTAATCGTAACGCCTTCTGACAACTTCATGTTTACAACTTATATCACCTCTGAAGGCAAAGGGCTACTCTAATCAAGATCCTTAACTGAAGTTGTTTATGTCTTCCATCAGCAACAGGAAACCTGCTCTGTTCAAGGCACCACAGTGTCCCAGAAGTGAACTACGGCCTGTGTTTCTTACACCAAACCATATATCTGAATGCTGCGAGATGAAGCTATACTTGGAGACCCAAGATATCCTCCGAGTAGCCATGAATTATACACAGAGCTGCCCAACCTTGTTAACTGCACAGGCTTAGTCATGCAGAAATTCTGGTACATAGTGTACCCTCTGGATTTCATTCTGGTTTTAAATTACATGGAATTAGATGTAGTTAAATAAGCTAAGTTAAATAAGCTATTTTAAGTTAAGTAAGATTGTGAGATCAGAACTATTTTGTGTTTTGAAAAATCAGGTTCTTTTCTGAAAAGATTGTTTTATCAAGATCAGAATATTTTGAAATAGTATTCCAATTTTTCCTTAGTCTGAATTAGTACGTGCAAGTGCTTCAGCAAAGTAAAAACATTTAGTTTGAATTTCATTATGTCATTTAAACCTATATTGTACAAGTAGAGTGGTTTTAATAAGTTCCACTTCAAATCAAATAAACAATTCTGAAACATTAAAAATCAGTGACAGATAAATGAAAGGGAATGGAAATAATTTTGAGAATAAATGAATGGTACACAACTCTTTTTGGAAAAGTTACCGTGTCATTGAACAAGCTGCACCGGGTTTTGGGGGTTTTTTCATAGCTGTAAGATTAATTTTTAATTTTGCTGCTGAACTCAATTAGGGCAGAACTTCACCCAGTGTCTACCATTCCTGTGGAATAGTGTTTGTTAGAGACAATAAACTGATACATAAATATACATGGGGTTTACACAATACCTGTATTCTTGCTCTATGCCTTTTGGGTTCTGTGGGAGTTTTGCATGTGTGATTCTGAAAAAATGTGATTAACATATAGGATGAATTTCCCTCAGACTGTTCAAATTAAATTCAAACAAAATTTGCCAATACTGAGCAGACTGACATGATGACTGTGCGTTTCACAGATCTATAGCAGTGAGTCTAAATTAGTATTCATTCATATAAATGGTAATAGTTCTATTGATTTTTAGCAGAAGTAGAGCTAGATCTGTGCTAACGGAATCCGAGGAATCATGTTTATTGGAAGAAAAAATCTTGTGAAGTTTATAGCATTTTTCATAAGTGACTGAAGTGGATGAATGAATAATAGACTGAATAAGTACATCAGGAAGCAGACACAAGGTGCTTAAAAAAGAATGTGAAAGACCTGCTAGAACTATGACACTCAAGGGCTTATTAGCTGACCATTTGTAAATGATCAAAGTATTTCCAAGAAATTACAAACTTTTAAATGGAAATAAGTTTTCCTTTATCTTAAATTTTACCTTAACACAAATTTGAAAAGTTTTGTTTTCTTTCCTAAATAAGGTTATGTTGCAATTTTAATCCAATCTAAAACTCCCTTTACATTCACCCCATCTCCTGGTGCTAATCCTAATCAAAGCCACAAGTTGCATCCCTGTGGGCATTAAAAGGAAATGTTTCCAAGTTTTCAGGATTTGTAACTTCAATTATTTTTGCAATTATTTTCTAAATTTCATTTCTGATCTTGTTCTATAATCCCAGTTATAGTTTCTGATCAATTATTTGATGCATTTCAAAACATCAAATCTTCATTTAAGCCTCATGAAATATTATGTTTTATGAGTGCTATATGGATTGCCTATTGGTAGGAATATCTCAAAAAAACAAGTCTTCCCCTGAGATTTACATCACTTGGCAATTTTTGCATAACAATTTAATTAGCAAAATTATCAAGGGAATACTCTGTACTACTGAAATATTGTGTAAGTTTTTGGTTTTCTACCAGCAATGCTTCCCTATGTATTCCTAGAAGTTAGATCTGATAAAGTTATTGAGAAGAATAATGGATCATCCCTTAAGGGATCTAGATAAACTTGTAGTAATTTTGAAATTTGCAGAGTGCAGAAAGCTTCTTGAACATATGTCATTCAAATTAATCAAATATTGTCAATTGGATGTGGCAGAGGGGTTTGTGTGCATCTCTATATAGTGATTCTGGTCAGTTTGTAATCCAGTGAATTGTTTTATTTTTTTATAACTTTTGCTCCTGTAACACATTTGAAATATCACATAACCACTCAGTATGGCAGCAGCTCACATCCAAACAGGTTTGAGAACAGCAAAAACTTATTGCACAATGAGGTGCCTTTGTTTATTGCATTGCTACCTCTGTTGTAAAGGAGACCTTCAACATGAATTCTGAATGAGTAGCAGTTGCTGATAAGAACAACACTCAGGAGTCAATGACAGAAGGTGCAAGCCAAGATAGAGGCATAGGGCTTTCATGTCCAAATCTATGTTAGAACCTCACACTCACAAAGAGTTTGACTGCAATTGCCACCTGCAAAAAAGCAATTTGGAAAAGACATTACAAAGATAAGGTTAATGAAATTTTCCTAAAAGCAACTCCTAAGGGATTCTCTGCTAAAGGAAGCACTTTCTGCTTTATATCCCAGTTTACTTCAGCTATCAGTCTTACAAGTTTAAGCAGGCTTCTGACAATACAAAGTGTATAAATAATACGCAGCCTTCCTTGAACTCTTACAAATTAGCCACCAGTGAGATTCAAGTGAAAAACCTCAAAATAGCATCATCCAAAGAACAGAACTATTTCTTCCCAAAAGGAAACTTAAAAGTGAATAGCAATAGACTAACTGCCTTACATCAAAGTCAGAACAGAACCTGTGTTGACTTTCCCATTTCATTCAAATTGAAAACTGTCTGAGAAAGAAGATACTAGCAGAAAAGACATAGCTGTAGAGCTAAAAATAAGCACTATGGAAACTAACAAGATTACAATGAAATTGGTAGAAATTAATAAATTTGAAAGAAAACTAAGGAGACAACAAGTTAATGACACAGGTCACCCAGATGCTGGCAACGTATTCACTAAATTTGGTTCCTTTCTGTATTTCAATACAAGGCTAATAAATTACTTTTACAGAGCGGAAAAATAAAAATACTTTTCTTTCTTATTTTTATATTATGAAAATATTTTATTCACTCTAATAGAACACTCAAGGGAGATGGCATTTTCTAATTTTAATGCCTAAAATAGTCAATATGATATAATGGAACATGATGGAAGTTAGGGACAGCTGTGTTGAAGCTATACAGTAGGAAATACAATAGCATTATAAAAAGACAAATTTAGACTCGTGGACTGAGGGTAAAGGACTTTGTACTAAGTAGCACTTTTTGTTTCTGATTCAGATAACAGAACACATGCCATTGATTCTGGAGTGCTGTCATCATCTTATAGTTCTCAGTATTGGTATCAGTTATGACCCTTGCTTCTATCCGTAAGTTAAATAGATTCATTTTGCACAAAACCTATTTGCACGCATAATTCATCTGCATGTCAGATACAAAACCATAAAGCTCCTTTTCAGTCATACCAGGGACAGGCTACTCTGCATTCTGCTCCCTATCACTTTGTAATGAAAGAGAATTTTGCCTTCAGGGCATTTCTTGGAACTAGTTTCACATATTCCACGAATACTCCCTTCTTGTCTGCAATGTTGCGGAAATGTTGAAGTAACACTGATTGGTTAGTTGTTGCTTCACCTGAGAGAGGTCAGTGCCTGACTGGCATCCTGTATGTTAGAAGGACCATGAATGCATTAGGACTCACTGTCACCTGAGTTTTAGCAAGTTTATGACAAATTAGCTTATGAAAAGCACATAATTAAAAAAAAAAAAAATTGCTCATGGTGGCTCTTTGTAATACAGAACCTATATTTTACACAGTATTATCTTCTATATGATTGGATCCTGTTTAAATGATGTTATTTAGAGGTGTGTAAACATGGCTACAAATGGTTTGTCCCTCTATATTCCATATATCTGCAGCCACATATGGAGGGAATGTTATAGAATAGATTGCATTGTGAATTAAAATATGTTCCTGTTTCTATTTATTGAGGAAGGATTATGATCTATGCACTTAGCAATATAAGATATAACCAATGATCCTGATCTTCCCGTCACTCCTTCTGCAAGTCACACAGCATGCCTTTCCTCCAAGTTACTGAACAAAGGACAAAAAATTATTTCATCCATAATTCTATCTGCATTGGTATGTGACATATGTAAAGATATCTCAGTTTAGATTACCTTTAAAATTTAAGGTTGCATATGCTGTTTTGCAAAAAGGGAAAAAGGATTTTTTCTAGCCTGTCTGGTAGTTTTTTAGAACTTGAAGGAAAGCTCCATATGAACAGAACTATAATGTTAGCCAAGCTGCCAATCAAGTCACTAATCCTCTACACATCTCTACCGTCAGGAGACAGATACCTGGAAGCTGGTTTGCAGAAGATAAAGAGAAAAGTTGGACAGGACCCAGAAAATGTTCAAAATAAAAACTAGATGCATATGTCCAGATATATTTTCCTAAAAAGAAACCAAAACCCCCCCAAAAAACCCACCAAAAAACTAAAGTGAATAATATAAAAGAATTTTGACTTCCATGGATTAAACAAAGCTGCATGCACATACTCATTGATGCCACTTGCTTCTGAGTAACCCTTGGGTTCAAGGCCCAGTATTGCATTGGCTAATTTTCAGTCATGCCAGTGACTACGGAAAGCAAATTTAACTCCATGCAATATTTTTATATCCAAGTCTTCAGGTTTGGATACAATGAAAACACAGTGAATGAGATAAGCAACAAAAACTGTATTATACTACCCAAAACTCACTGGTTATTGAAGTATTATTTTCTTTTATCCATGGAGAAAGAAAGAAATGTGAGAATCACTACAACTGTTCTGTCCAGTTCTACTGTTTTCTGACATGAGGTTCAAGTAGATAAATTGAAATAATTTATTCAGTGTATTTTGTCTTGTCAGAGTTTATCTTCAAACAGATATTTTTATTAGTCATTTCTGCCAGTAAGTCTTGATCTATATCATATATACAGGCCATTCATAATAATAATTTGACATTCAAATTTCAGTTGTTTTGATCAAAACCATAAGAAATGTTTGTGCTCAGTGACTCACTCATTATCTTTTAAAAATTAGGTTTATCTTAAAACTGTGTATTCATAACTTGTAGTTATGAATGAGAATTTTGCTTTTTGTGAATATTCTTGCAATACTTAGTTAAAATTGGCTTGCTCACTAAATGTTCCTGCCAGTAAAGTCATTTGCTGGAATACTGTTGGAAAGCAAATACAGAAGGGGTGTGAATACAGTTGAAGAGAATTCATTTGCAAATCAAACGGATGGTGCAGGAGGAGTTGAATTCAATGAATTTGACAAAGACAGTGTCACAATAAACACAAGAACATTTAGCAAGAATAACCTTTGCAAGACTTTTAAACTCTGTGCTGCAAAAGTATTTATATACATAAAGTACCTATCTCCAAGCAGATTTTTATCTATACCAACAGATGTAAAATTGGCCCATTGAACCGCTTGCAGAGCAGATCACTAAACTAATATTAACATTTGAAGCTGGAACAGAAATGCCTTTTCTGAAGAGAAACAATTCTTTACTAAATTAGCCATTGTATATAGGATGTGGCAAAGTTACTAATGTCTTAATCTTATGTTATCCTCTATTAAAAAAAGGGCACCAGGTAACTAACATTATTGCCTTGAAGGTGTGGGAAAGAAACCCCTAAAAGCTGCTAATTCTATGTTAGCTACAACTTTGTATAGATATTTATATTCACACTCTCCTGTTCAGGAGAGCACAGAAAAACAGTCTGTGACATTTAAAAAAAAAAAAAACCACCGAAAACCACCAAACCACCTCCCTAGTTAGGGCCACTTGCCTCAGGAAAGAAATTCTTCTTCTTCACAAAAGACCACATCATTGTTATCTGTCCCTAGCTGCTCATAGCTGACCCATCCTAATCATATACTTGTGTTATGCTAAAAATCTGGATTACATTAAGTCATATTTCTGCAAAGAAGGCACAGCTCAGGACTGCCAAATGATATACCCTTACAACATGTTACAGTAATCAGGGCAAGGATCTTTCTCTTTATCTGAGGCTATTTGAAAATGGCATCAAAACCCTAACAGGACATTTTAGAATTTATCAAAGCAATAAGGAAAGCATTTCTGTTTTCAGAATTTTTATAGGTCTATCCAGCAAAGAAATAATATTGTCATGTTTCTCTAATCTTCTCCATGCTCTTCCTGGTTAGACTCTAAGTGGTTAAAGGACCAAAACTTTACTTGTGTCTTGACGTCCCAACATGAAACATTTTTTGTGGGGCTCTATTAGAATGGACCCTAGCCTCTTGCCAGACCAATGAGCTACTATCTTCAAGTTAATAGCGAACCCTCCAATTGAAACAGTAATTCTACAGTCAAAACCAAAGGTAAATATGAAGTCAAATTGCTGTCAATAGGTATATTTGTGTATTTCTGAACAATAATTCTAGAGCACGTACGCTTACCCCAAGAGAACACAGATCTGTATTCCTAAGCAATCCTTTTATATTCCATAAAGCTTTCATAAACCCATAGAATTAACAATATTAACAGAAAAGGCCAGTTGAAGCCTTTGTTTACTAACAAGACCTTCAGCTAGGGAATGTTTTTACCATAATATATAAATAAACCCGTAGCGTTGATCTTTGTATGCACTTCATTATACTTTGCTTCCCCTCAAAACCCCTTCAACTTCACCCTTTTACAGTTCATGAGAAGCCAAAAATGAAACTATGAAAATATTCCATTAATGATATCATTGGCAAAGAGAGTTAAGTCATGAAAAACAATATAAAGAGCAAATTACAGCAAAGCAAACAAGTGGTATAATCCATCAAAGCACATCTGTCATCAATAGAAACCTTTTCCTTTACATAATGTTTTCATATTAAAGTACAAAAGATGTTGTCTGCCTTAGAATAACTAGGTATATAAAAAAACTCTAAACATATCAATCACAGAGAAGTGAAGAATCAGACTTTTGGCTGAATACAAATATATTTGAATTTATATGCATACATATTTATACATATCCATATACATATGAGTAAAAATTTCTATCAAGTGTGCACAGTTTGTAAGGGGAGATAGTAAGTCGGCTGCTTAATATTATAAGAACATAAAGACCAGTAAGAACAAAATAGTAGAGCTGAATCTCTGTTACAATGTCAATTTATCAAGGCACTGTCTTCAGAAACATACATATTGCTATTTTAATTGAAATAGACTTAATTGTGAAGTACTACCTGTATGATTCATTGGATAAAATATAATTAATCTACTCAGTAGCAATATTTAACAAACATTGTTAAAATTAGAAGTTGGAAGAGTATTAAATCAAGTAAGATGTTTGAAAAAAGAAAGGATAAGATGCACTTGAAACAGGAAAGGTTCCATTTACAATGTTACTTTTTAAGCATACCAGGAAGTTAGTCCTATTTATGATGGCTACTTTGGATTATGTATTGCCTTTGGGCATGGATTTTAGCAGTCCATTCTGTACTATCTTTCCCAAAGAACTATTCATTACAGATCAGAGCAAAGGTATACTTATCATTAAGGAAGTATAAACTAACAAGTTAAGATGACAAAATAAAAATATATCAAAACTTGACAATATAGATGTATTCAGAGTATCTTCCAATTATGCAAAATATGCAAAAGAAGAATACATCTTCCATACAGCTCCCAAAATACCAGCAAAAGAGATCTAGCTTAATTATATGCTAGATGATGTTTCATCAACAGCAATATGCATTAGTTTTTTACAAAGTTATTTTTTTATATAATAGAGAAATTTAGCTTAGCTATTTATAAGTTAGCTTAAATTCATAACTCCATATAATTAGTCTAGTTCCTTGTGATTTATCTAATACTGGTTGTCCATATTAGTTGTTAACAAATACTATAAACAGTGGAAGTCCCAGCACCTGGATTCTTAAACCAGTCAAAGGCCCTCAGCAACTTCCCTACTCCCTACTCTAACCTCCCAGCCCCTGGTGATGCCCCTTGTGCCCTTCTGTGCTGCATGCCTGCAGAAAGCTGCAGTGGCAATTTGGAGCTTACGTGCAGGCTGATTTCCTGGCTGGTACATGTGACATGACTTCTCACCTGTAGACAGACACAGCTCTTAAAACTGTGAGGAAGAAAAGATAGCTCCCTAACCCTATTTTGTATTTAGTGGTGGTGATTTACTTCCATTTTGTTTTAAGTGGCAGGAGCACACATGACCATCATAGCAAACTCAATTCATTCATCCACACTTCCAATGAAGAAGAAGAACTAGCATACAGGCATGACATCACCTATAAAAGTTCAATTATTTCTTTTATATAGTCTCTACCTCTACAAAAGATGGAGAAAACACCTGACACTTAACGGTCGTGTGTGGTTGTCCTACAGGTTTCCAGAGAGCAAACACCGAGATTTCATGGTCTTTCTTATTTCTACTGAATGCTGTTCTCAGACTAATCAGAGCTGCAGCAAATCAAGCAACACAAACAGAACATTATGGCACTTGCTGCTCAATGGTAGGAAATGACTGAGAGACTGGCATGCATCAACAAAAGCAGCAAGTCAGAACAGAAATAATTAACTGGAAAGTGCACCTGCTGAGAATGGACACACAGATAAATATTTGAATTATTTTTAGTATTAATTCTGATAGAAGCAGCAATCCCAAAGTGTGCTAACAAGGTCTTAAAAATACATGTTTAGTACTTGGGGAAAGTAAAATCTGAAAGAAAACAAAGTATGTGAACACTGGAAATTAAAAGAGAAGCAATCTGTTTAGAGTGATTACTTACTCTCACCTTGCTGATCATAGTATATCCATCTTCTGCCACAACAATTTACCTTGATCTTATCTTTCCCCCCTGTCAGTTATCAATTTTAATCAGTGTCCTTTCAATCCTCTCCTTGGATGACCAGGTCATTGTATGGGGAGATTAAAAAATTATGTAGGCTGCAACCCATCAACTGCCTGTGGATACAGAAAAAGTCTTTGAAGTAATTGTAATATCTTGTTTTCTATTTAGAAAGATTAAAGAAAAAGAAATGTAACACTGAAATCAAGCAAAACCATTTTTTAAAATGTTTATTCTGACAAATATTTCTAATACTTTGATTTCATTAATTTCAAAATGAAAAGGTACTGATACTGTAATTTTTTTTATATCTGTTAACTTCTGATATACTATAATTGAATCTGTTGAAGCACTTGAAAAACAAATGCATTGCAAATTTTGACTGACATCTTTTAATTAAAAAAAAATAAAAATAAAAGTTGTATATCTGAGTTAGTAATGACGCTTGCATGGAGGCCAGCTTCCAGCTGAGTTACAGAAGCTAGCACAGTCTGTACTCCCTTCTTCAATGAGAATGCCTGAAGAAGGGTTATGGTATATTTGGTCAGTACTGAATTGGAACTATGTTCCAGAGCTGAAAGCCTATGAATTAATCTGTTGAGCTACAAAGTTCACTGCTTTGCTGGTTTATAGAGATCCTATAGCAGCATGACTGAGGAGTCAAAGGATAAGATAGTAGACAGCCAGAAAGGCTGGATCAGACAAATATTTTAGACGAGATATTTCTTAGTCATGTTGTGCTTAACCATGCATTATACATCTAGGAAATACTGGTGACTAAATGGTAACAAATTCTTGTATTGCTATTCTTGAATCTTTGGCTACCTGCTGGGCCATCTTGTGTCATTATGACTTAGCATTGAGTTTGTCTTCAGCAAGACATTTGGTAACAAATTAATATAGCATATATAATCAGCAAATTTGTCAAATAAGATCTCATACATGTTATACCTTTTACTTCTCATAACCCTTATGTTTTCCATTGAAGGGTTCCTGCTATCTTGAAATCCACTCAGTAAGTGCATTTCCCAGCTGTAGGTAAATGGCCTGGTCCAAAGGCCACTGAAGGACCTAGAAAGATTCCCAATTATGTCACTAAGCTTTAAATTAATCTCTTATCGTAATTCAGTATTGTTTCTGGAATTCAAGTTCTACAAGAAGAGCATAAGCAGATACTGAAATTTCAGACATCAAAAAAGTGGAACAGTCTTGTTTCCTATATAATTCTACTGCCAAGAAACCTATGCTCCTTTCACAAAAGGCAGATGTTGGGGACACATACTTAGCTGGCAACTGTAGTCAGTGCAGATTTGGGTCTGATCTACATCTGAACTTTTGAACAATAAATAGTACTTGAGCCCTGTGATCCATTGTGGGAAAAAAATCTTACCAATAAAGTTATTAAAATATTTAATATTACTTGTTAAAAAATCTTGTTCTACAGAAATTAGTTTTTCTTAGCCTTTCAATATATTTCATTTTTTATTATTACAAACAAAAAACTTGAATATCTAAATATGGAATAATTCAGTTCATGATGAATATCAAAACAGACACAAATCAATACCTATCAATAGTTAAGAAGTCGAAATGCAGAAATTACTAACTGAACTTGGCTAGATAATGAGCAAAATTACTTGAGTACAAGAAATTAATCTTACTTGATTTGAATGTGAACAAATGCTGAATTCATGTAAGACCAAAGCTCTAAGCTGTCTGGGGTTTGCATTCCAAGGAACTAGAAACACAGAAGGTCCACAATATGGTTTCAAACAGAATGTTAAGAATAAGCAGTGAAACTACAAAGCACTGAGGAAGAATTAAAAAGAATAGCTCACAAAACATTGCAGAAAAGCAAGATGAACAAAATCCTAATGAACTGGATTTCATGAAAGAAATTAAACAATATAAAGGAAAGGTTTAGGGTTTGGTTGTTTTTTTGTGTTTATGCGGTGAAAGAGAACAAGGAACTGACTACTGTGAAAACACAGCAGAGGTAGCAATAAACTTGGTATGGCTTAAACGCAGAGTAATTACAGACTTACAAAGACAGAACCAGATAAGTTACCAACATCAGTCCCCTTCAATCACAGTAAAGACAAGCACTAAATACTTCATAGAACCGTGGGGGTCGAAGGGACCTTTAAAGCTCATCCAGTTCCACCCCCCTTTGTCACGGGGGCAGGGACACCTTCCACTAGAACAGCTTGCTGCAAGGCTCCCCCAACTGTCCTTGAACACTGCGAGGGGCGGGGCAGCCGCAGCTTCTCTGGGCAACCTGTGCCAGCGCCTCAGCGCTCCCGCAGTAAAGAACTTCTTCCCCATATCCAACCTAAATGTAACATGTCCTTTTGACTATTAGGCAATTAGCAAACATTCAATGAAGTAATGCACAATTCCTTTTACATGTGACCTGCTAAGGATTTTCAGACACCATATAGCAATACAAACCATGATTTTTAGTGTCAGATATTATCTACTTCAATTTTTTCCCCTTCCCTAGTAATAGAATAATGGAAAATATGACTTATTTTGGTGCCCATAAAGGTTGAAAAGATCAGCTAAACTCTGCGTACTCCAAATACAATTTAATTATTTTTATTTGCAGTAAGTTACAAACCATGTTATTGATGCTGGAATCGCTGAAGGATTTCCCTTAAGGGATTAGGCTTTTTCCGACCCCAGACAAATACAAACACACCCTATTTTCTTGAACCATTAATTTAACATCCCTCCTTAAAGTGCTTTTAAAGAACCGTAGTGTTACACTGCACATAGAGTCACTTGCCTGGAAAATGCTTTCAGAGTTGAGACCCTAGTATAATTTCTATCTTTTAATGTATATTTTGCTGTCAAAGGTGGAATAAGACTTAGTCCTTGCTATAAAAGATGATCACTTTGTGCAGTACACTCTTTGTGTGTGTTATACTTACCCTTCTAGGCAGGTAAGAATAGTACAACAGACTATCTTGGCAGCAGAAAATAACATCATTCTAGATTGTAACGCAATCAGGCATTACTGGTATACACCTCTCTTTCCTTAACTATCCTACGTATCCCTAGAAATAACTGCAGAAATAATTTATATTGCTCATTAACCATTTTTCAGCATGAAGATGTTCTTGACAGTTTTATTTTGGTCTAAGAAACTGTCCTGTGTGGCATCTTCCCTTGCAACTCTGTGCAGCTTGAAAGAAATGAAACAAACCTGAGTCCTTAGTTAAGAGAGGTAACAGATAGTCCCATAGTTCATGTCAAGTTGACAATCCAACTGGAACAATTTGAACCTGTTTCTAAACAAAAAAAAGACTTCACAAATTAGTATTAAAAAGCTATTGTGTTTGTACCTCTGTCGTAATCTTCTCATAGCATGTGAATGCTGGGTGCCACTTTAGAAAATTCTCTACAGAACAGTAGATACTGGTGCTGTTTAGAAGGGGCACAACAAAGTCATCTGTCACCTGCAATGCTCATTTGGGAAACCTTCTACACTAGTAAAATCCTGAAATGTAGTGATGCGAAACTGGAATGTTGGGTTTGTTTTGTTTGTTTTTTTCCTTTAGATTACAAGTTTCAGTGCGTTTAAATGTCTGAATAGCATTGCAAGCTTGTCTGATGGATGGTACACCCAGTAACTTTTCTTGTGCAATGTGGTAGGTTTGTTTCTATATTGATGATTTCAGCTTATTCCGCACTTCAAATAGTAGTGGTAGAAAACTTTCCATGCTACCTGACAATAACTATCTGTAAATCAGTATAAACTTTATTACTTTATTACAATGCATTGTCATACTCTGGTGACTGGAAATCTGACTATGCCTGCAGAGACAGAGAAGCTATGGAAAAGACCTTCTTTCCCCAAAATAGTCACTCGTTAGGAGCTGTGAGCCTGAGACATCTTTAAAACCCCAGGAAAAATAAACTTACTGGTCAGGAAAATAATCAAGTATTAGGAATCTGAATGTATAGAACAAAAAAACCCAAAACCAAACAAACAAAAAAAAAAAAAAACAAACCACAAAAAAACACAAAACTGGAAAACAAACTAACAAAAAACAAACCCCAAACCAATAAAATACAAACCCCAAACCTGTTACAGCTTCTCATCTTTATAAAACACAGATGCCTTGTGGGTATAGAAGACAAGTCAAATGATTAGTTTTGCCTTATACCTCTTATACGACATGCTATCCACATGATGTACACTGCTTTTTCATATAACTATGAATATATGCACATGCTGAAGAATATATATAAATAAACACACACTCTGGCACATGTGCATATATAGTCTTCTCTCTCTCCACTTTCATCTCCTTTCATCCATCTCTTTTATCACAGATACACACACACCTCAGCCCAAATGAAATAATTCTCACTGCTTGAGTTGGCTGAAGTCTTGAGTTCAAACTAGTGATTTCTTTTTTTCTTCTGTGTTCACATCTATATTTTTTCTCTACAGGATTTAAAGCTTGAGAAGCATGAAAGATAGAATGAAAATAAATCTGAATTCTATATTACAATAAATGTGAATATCAAAAGATTCTTTCACAGCTGTGTGACTGCTGGCATTCGTAAAGATTCAAAGATTGCTGGAATATAAAAAGGCAGAAACACAGTTGGTTTTTCAATCAAGTGTATGCAGAAAAATAAAAAGAAAAAATCTATAGGAACAGCAAGAAGGTCTAGGGGTTGGTGACAGGTAAAACCTATTTCCTTAATTCAAACAGTCATTTCTAGAATCACTTGAGCAGGGGGTTGATATGAAAGATTGACATATTCAGTTCTACTCTTCAAGCTGTGGTTTGCATTTTACCAGGAGGATAAGGAAGAAGATGAAAGGTGTCCTTCTTTATTCCTTACTTAACTGAAGTGTCTATTTAGGATGACAATTAAAAAAAAAAAAAATTTTTTTGTGTACTTATTTTTTTGTGTTATCGGAGCATCTTGGATCTTTAGTCATAAACCAGAACCTTGCTATGATAGTGATTCAGGTGCTGAGAAATGACTTTGTGTGACTGTAACCATGTGCTGCATTCTGCAACAGGCAGAATGGGACAGGACTTCTTTAATCCCTGCAGTGAATTCCAGCCTGCAGTTCAAAAAACATAGCAAAAAAAAAGATAATCCACTGCTAGAAAGTTTCTATCTTAAGAGGAACAACTGGACACAAAGACAAAGCAAGATGATACTGTTTAGTTTGCCCTACCAGCAACCTAATAATATCTAGTATTCTTCTGATAACAAATGTTAAAATTAAAATCAAATAGAATTTTGAATCCCAAAGGAAATAAATTTTCACTACCTTCTCCTGAAATATTTTAAAAAGAGACATAGTTCTTAGTGAAGTATAAGGGAAGCTACTCACAAAAGGGCAATGTCTATGCTTCATTTCATGATCTCTCACTATTTGATCCTTTCCATTTCCCCACCTCTTCTAATCCTCAAGTCACACTCTCTTTTCATGTATTCCCCAGCTTCCAGGCAGACACCAGCTACAATACCTCATCTTGTATGGATTACTGAGCAAGTCTATACTCAATGTAGGCTATCCTGCTTGTGTCACTAAACAATTACTATTTTGAAGTTTTTAACAGCACCTGTAGTTACTTACATATAGATTTACCATAAATTGCTGTTTAGAGCTTAATCATACCCATTAGGAAAATTGTTCACCTTTGATTAATTTTATTAATTGCAAAATGAAGGTTCTCCAAGACTAGTCAAGATTAAAGGAGGTACAAGACCATCCAGATCTCCTATATCAGAGAGGAATAAGATGATTGCTGGTATTAGTAATTCATCCTGAATGTAGCTGAAGTATTAGGTTTGTTTCTGTACTCATACAAATATTCATAAAGAGACATACAGACACAACCACCTCAGTGAGTTGGTTTTCATATTACAGCTCCTGTTAGACAAAGTTTAAGCCAAAAAATCAGAAACTTTATAAATCCAGTGTACTGAAAGCCAAACAGCTGAATCTGAAAGCAAGATACATCGAATATTGGTTTATATGGCAGCTGATAACTTAAAATATACAAAATAATTCCTAATCCTTTCTTGAGAACTTTTTATATGTTACAGGCTAGCACAACGGGAGGAAATACTATTCATTTGAAGCCCACCAGATATTTGCTACAACTATTTACGCATGCTACTTGTTACTTTATTTTAAAATAAGTTGGCTATTAATTTTTTTAACTTTTCTTTTTTATTTTTTTTTCTGTTTCCTATTTGCTGGCTCTTAAACAGATAACTGTACATATGAAGAGACAGACAAGCATACAATTTCATTTCATTTGGCAAAAAAAATGCATAAAAGTTAGTTATAGATGCAAGTGGTGCCAATCTTCAGATTCTGAGTTCACCCATTTTGGTTTGGTCTCCTCCCTCTTATAATGCTTTTAAGTCAGCAGAACATCAGTGCCTCACAAAAATATATTTTTATTGTGGTACAGAAATGGTATTCTCTTGCGTGCATGTCATATAAAAATGTACCATGTGGAAATAGCATAGTTGCTAAAATATAAAGGTAAATGTCAATTGAAAGAGAGAGTATTTGATCTGAATCTATTGTGGCCAGTTTCCACTTTGGATAAGCAGCTACTGTAATTGTGAAAAACTAGAGAACACTTTGCATATACTTTGCTTTTTCCACATAGACCAGTAAGATGTTTTCCAGCAAAGTAAGCTGACTATGTTAGTCCCTAAACCTAAACAGGATAAATGCAGTTAAGCTATGGGGTAACAGCATCATTGGGGGTTGAGCATACCTATAGTGAAATTGCCATTTAAGCAGGTACTTCAGTTTGTTAAGTAACCCATCCCAAATATTAGATAGTGTAATTAGAACAGTTGTTTTCTGGAAAACACTTTAAGGAATTTTCCAACATAACTATAGCAATTGCAGAAGTGAAGAAATTAGTACATATGCGTGTGTGTGTACGTACATATAGATGTATTAATATAACCTAAACATCCTGCCTGATATCGCATGGGAATTCAGCAATGCCCCCTTAAATTGGAATGGCCAAGGACAAGAGTACTGATGCGTACTACCACGGTTTTTGTTTGACTTCCACTGGGTTCTGTGCAGCGCAGCTTGACAAGATGCAAACCCCAAAGCTAATCTAGGCAATCTAATCTAATTCTGAGTAAACTCTCAGAATTGTTCTTTACTTTTAATTTTATATTCAATTTTTGAAGACTTATTGAAAGTCTAAATCCCAAATCGGCTTTTATGAAACTGGCTACATCAAACTAAGCTGCTCTCAGTGGGCCCATCATTTGAAGCTCGTAATGCCAGAAGAGAAGCTGCCTTTCTAGCTTGCTTTGTAGCCAGCTGCCTTTTTTTTTTTTTTCCCTTGACCAACTCTTAAGTGGTAAATCCTTTAAACTTGCAAATAGACCCTACAAATTATATAAAACACTGGCACTTCTATCACAATGCATTATCCTTGGTAATGCTTCAGAAGAACATTAAAAAACTGTGAAAATTCACCTGGAGGCAATTTCTATCCCCTGCCTGGATATCAGCTCAGAGCAGGAAATGTAAATCTGATTTATTCTTCCCCTCCCAATAAGACTACCCTCTCAGTGGGTGGCTAGGTGCCTTGTCAATTTAATACCCAAAATTTGTGTGCTCTGCAGCAATAGGCATCTCAAGCTCAATATCTGTGTTTTTATAAAGATGATAAATTTAAAACAGATTAGAAGTGCAAAATGTATGTTGAAATAAACCAAACAGTCATAACACTTCATAACTATATACAGCACAAATTAACTCTGAAGTTTCATTTTGTCCACAGGAAAAAAAAACCCAACAAACTGAACAAACCAACAAAATTTCGACCGCTATTCATTAGCAATTCAGTGCTCAGTAAGCAGGCAATAGGAGTTTGCCTTCACTAGCTCTACTGTAATTTTTTTATGACCATTGTCAGCACTATTAGTTTTAGACTGATCCTGCAGTCCATGCATGACGTGCCCACACTGAAGTCATCGTGATCAAGAGAGGCACCAATAATACCTGTAGATCAGGCCTCTGAGTGCCACATGCATGACGGACAGAATATGTAGGGAATGCTTCTAATTTTTATGTTCTACAGAAATCATCTTTACTTACATTTGTGAACAACTGCAAATAAGACAAATGTTGCTTTAACAAAATGTTTTTAAAAGAAAGTAGTGCGGTGAGAATATTTAGCTGTGTGCTTCAGTGTTGGCTGAGTTTTATGACACAGCATATTTATGATGAAAGAACAGGGATGTTCCTAGTGCTTTTTATGCCAATTTAATCCAAACTATATTGCATTTGTAACAAGAAGCAGCAGTATTTTTGTCCCTGCAAGGTTGACAGAGCTGCCTAGAAATGGTGCTATTCTAATAATGAATAACTGATTTTTAGTATTATCCCTTTAACTAAGGGATAGATTTCATAATACAACTCTGGGGATGGAAATGGACTTTTAACAGTAGATGAATTAGCTCTCTGTAATTTTTCCTATTGTCGTTTTTCTTCTATTGGTTTGAAACACCTAACAAAAATATATTACAATGCATAAAATATGGGCAGATTGCCCATCTAACAACTGTTTCTGCAACTTGTGAAATATTTATGCTAAAGTCTTATTGCTCATTTTCACCTATTTTGATTCTATTTCTCTATTCAAAAAAAAAAAAAAGGGAAAAAAAGAAGAAATTGAAATGTCATTCTGTAAGTTCAGACTTCTTTTTTAGTCTTTTAAACTTTTCTGACACTTTCAGGAAACTAGGCTTACACATAATCAGTAGTTCATTTAAAATAATTGCCTTTAAAATTATCTTAGGTTTCTGTTATGTCTTTCAGTTAAACATGAATTGTAAATACTATTAAGGTGATGTTTCAAACTGAGATTTAAACTAACTGCTTTGCAAATTCTGTAACTACTGCTCTATCAAAGGGTCATTAAATCGGCCTTTAAAATGCAACTACCTCTTGGTGAAACAGAGGAATAATAAACAGGACGTACAACACAAAAAAGAAAAAACATCACTTAGACAAAACTGCTGGAAAGATTTCTGTAAGCAATATAGTGTTAAAGACAGAGTTGTAACCAAATTAGCCTGTGTGAAGCACCTCACAAAAGAGGTAGCAAGGAACACTGCTACTACTGTATTAAGGACTACAGGTCAAGATGCCCTGATGCAAGACCTTTGGGAGCAAAGGGCAGGTAAGGCTAAAAGAAAATTGTGTTTTGTTGGTTTGTTTATAACATGCGAATGGATCCAAGGGAAAGAGCCTTGCACAGCTGCAGCTTTGTGTGAACAAAGAACTGCTTCCATTTTGATATTTTGTTTAAATTTCAGAAAAACTAATAGGAAAAAAAACATTATAGTCAAAAAGGCTGAGCAAGTTGGGGCTGTTCAGCCTGGAGAAGAGAAGGCTGTGTGGAGACCTCATAGCAGCCTTCCAGTATCT
>WYDI02027368.1:0-50692 GCA_009867235.2 Psittacus erithacus | reverse complement strand
GGGAAGGACAGGTTGTGGGGGGAAAACGAGCAGGCTACATGCTTTTCTAATTTACGACTAAGCTTAAACCACGACAGGCACAACAATTAAGATACCTATTTTTCACCTGGCTAGTGAGCAAGCTGTCATATCTGATGAACTGCTTCTGCCACTGTATACAAAGGAAAGACGTACTGGAGACAAACTTTTTCATACTAGCAAAGTGATAAGCATTTTTTTCCCTATACAGAGGGTGCTTACAGTGCAAGCCATTTGCTGCTGCTAGTCCTGTCTGGCTCACAATTGTGATCTATGTGATACAACCTTGTTTCCGGATTGCAGCAAGCAACAAATTTAAAAGTAAAGGATTGCTAATCATATCATATCTTTTCTTGAAGTCGTTTGTTTGCATTCTCTCACAATATAGGCCAGTCTAATATGACACTAGTAATACTCCATCATTATAAACATATTTTTCTCTTTGCTTTTTTCTATGAGATCTTGGTTGTCTTCCACTGAAGGATCTCTATTTTAGAGATATCACAGCTCCACGTTTTTTCTCTTACCTTCGGATCAGTCTTCAATCCCTTAGAGACTCATGATTCCAGTAGTTGCCTATCAAAAAGCTTGTTGATACAAAAAGAGAAAGGTGGATTATTTTATTAAAAAAAAAAGTATCTCCTCTTCCACCCAAGAGAACTCTGACAAAATTTGGTTTTCGTACTTTTGTAGGTTTTTTTGAAAAAAAATTAATACAAGAGACAGAGAGAGAGAGGGAAGAGTCAGGAAAATTGCAAGGCAGGAATGTTCCTATCATTCTTTCCCGCATAAAAGAAAAAGTGTGAATCTTGGGAGAAAACATGAGAGAAGGTTCTTTATGCTGTGGCAACAGAACTCTGGAGCCCCTTGCCAAAGGAAACTGGAATGTTAAAAAATCACATGGATCCAAGGAGAGAATGGACATGTACTGAGATTTGTTAAACCTCAACAAGTACGTTGAAGTTCAACACATGAGGCTCAGGAAACCCCTGAGATGAGAGTAGTTGGAAACTGGGAGAGCTTTGGGAGAGTATTGTAAGTACTTGTCCTTACTCTCCCCTAAGTGGTTGTTTATGGATACTGGGATAACTCTTGGTCTGAACCTTTATGACCATTCTTATGGTCCCATGATGCAAAGCAATAGTGTCAGGTGAGAAGTCCACTTATCCCCCTACAGGATATGATCACAGCTTGGTGCTTTTCATTGCACATTGTTAGGGGAGTAAGACAAGGGCTAAGTCCACCCCACTGAACCATTCAGCACAGTTAGTGGCTGTTCTGTGGGGGCAGCTATCCTCCCAGCTGTACACTCAGCTCCCTCACACTTCCATTTATAGTGGCTGGGCGGCCAGGTCTACTTGTAGCTCTCCACCAGCAGAACTGCTCTGCTGTCTTTTTCATGACATCCACTGTGGTGGCAATGGAAATCACAGACAGAAACTAAGACGTGTATAATTCTGGTTTTGGGGTTTTTTTTGGATGAATTCTTTTGCAAAAGGCTAAAATGTTCCATTTGTTTCAAATAAAGTGCCATCTGGGCATGATTCTTCAATAATGGCGGGATCAGAGTGCCAACGGCCCTGGAGGCTAATAGTTGTAAGAAAAGTCTGTCCTACACTATTTACCAGCAAAACCTGGTGAGATGGGATGTGCCGTTCCCAACAGAGTGAGTGTGAAAAAGTCTAAGATTCTGTTAACTGAGATAATGTTCCTCTTCTGAACACCATGGCCAATAAAGTCATGATTATTTTCAAACTGAAAACACAATAGTAGCCCTGACTCTTTGTCTAAGTCTTTTTCTTTTGCATCTGTTTTCTGTAAATTAGGTTATAGCTGAAAACCATCTTTTCTTTCCACTTCCTGTATTTGTTTCTAGTATGTTTGTTACCACAAAATCTTTTGCTCAGTGGAGCAGAGCAAAGGCCCGCTAAACTTATCTCCTTGAAAACTGTTCAGCTTTTCCAGTGGTACTGTGTGATTTTGTTTGGCATTTTTCAGTAATGCTTTTTCTTACAGAAAATTTAAGTCAGATCAAAGGAGGCCCACTGGAGGGCAGGCCTGAATCTAGCAGTACATGCTGGAAAGGCATAGAAAGAAAGATAAAAAAAAGTTGCGTTCTGCTGAATGGAAGCTGTCATGAGTCAGTCAGAACTCAACAGATATAAACAAAGAGATGATCTTTTTTCTGAATGGTTTCATGACTGCAGATGCCTAAAAACTAAGGCTCTAATAAAGGTTCATGTCTAATAAGAAGGCTCCTAATGAAGCCTCTGACTGACTATAGTTAAACCTATTATGACAATTATTGGTTGAAGTGACCAAATCCGAACAGGACTGGCCCCAACAGTGCTGCCCAGACAACCACGAATTGAAATGAACAGAGTTGAATTCAAGTCCTGAACTTGGCCCATAGGTTTTACATGTTCTCACAGCAGCACTGCCTTCCAGCACAGGCAAGCAGGATTTGTGATCTGAGCTTGCTGGGGTAAAAAGTGCCTCACGAGAGGTCATTTCTATGTCTGTGCATGCAGTTCAGAGGCACATTTGATGTGCATAAGCAGAAGTGGTGTCTGGCCCCACCTCAGGCTCACAGCCAGGCTACACCCTGGACATGCTCAGGAAAGAGCTGCTATGAGTGGGCACCTGATGTCCTGCTCCCTGGACATGCAGTCTGTGCACTCTCACTGCCAGGTTCCCTACTACCATGGAGACAGCTCTGCCTCAGAGTTAATTACATGTGACTGGATCAAATATTTCATACTGTACTTGTTTCTAGTAAAGACAGTTTGGCATCGCAGTTTGAGATGCTAACCCTTTCATAATCCAGATACATTTTTTGCTTTGAATGCCATCAAAATCAGAACAAAACTAGAGAGTTTATTTCATGTGGCAGCTGAAGATCCCATATTTATTGCTGCCCAGCACTGTCAACTCTCCATTTTCTTTCAGTCGACTGAAAACTCAATTATCTCTCTGCAGTTTTCATGGGAGCATATTAAATAAACTTCCTCTTTTCATCAGTGACTCACTCCTGGAAAGGCTATTTCACAAATAGTATTTTCCATTCCAAAGGAAACAAGCTGTTCCTTCTTACATTACTCAAGTAGCTGAAGACAAACTAAAGTACATTAAGTCAAAAGATTTCAAAATGGATTAGATAGATAGCTCAGAGACAGATAGCTTTTTATCAAGTAGTTTTCTGATGTGAATTGATGCCTTCTAACGAAATCACTCAAGCCAAATTCTAAAATTGACTAGAAATTCTGGGTGCCTGGCTGCGGACACAATCACATGGAGTCCATAAGTTCATATCCCTCTTGCGGTGTTTAATGTTGGTCACACAAAATCTCAATAGCCTTTTTTGCTATTGTGCCCATGCAGAATGCAGCTAACAGGGTTAGGCAGAAACCAGTAGTTCTACAGAAATTCTTTTAGCAATTGAATGCTAGTCTAAATTAGAGTCAGGATCTAAATCAGCATAACTGATCTGAGATTGCTAAAAGCCATTGAGACATCTGTTCAAGTCTACAGTTGCAGATTTTATGTAAATTAGTATCTGTTTTCTGCAATGTGAACTAAAGCCTTACCTGGAGATGTGAATAAAGTGATGATATGGGTACTCTCAGTAACGATTTCTGAAGTGTTTCGAGTGGAGCTGCACTGCTAATCTTATCAAAGAAAAGATGCTAAGAATCCCCCAAACTGTTAAGTCCCCAAATGAACAGTTAGAAAAGGGTTATCTTGACCGCATGGGTTTAAAAAAGTCAAGCCTTTCTTGCTGAAGAAAACCAAAGTACAATTGTATCTTTAAGCAAAGAGAAAAGAGATACTTTTATAAAATACAAAATATCTCAATGGCAATCTCTAGTACAACATAAGAAAATGCAAAACTGCCATGTTACATGTCAGTCACAGGTAGAATGAATTTGAAGACTCTGGGGAACATTTACAAAAGGCAGCACTCCCTAAAGCATTCAGTAGTTCAGGTGTTACAAGTGACCAGGAATATTTCCAGCTGAAGGAGAGTCCATTAGAGCCAACTAGCTTTCTGAGATCTGGCTACTATGTGTGAGGCCAAAGGACCAGTAACTCCAATGCAACACTGAGTGATAAAATTAAAACATTATTAGGGTTTTCTCCATGAAACACCAGGATTGTTCTACTGTTGGCAGTGTAAGAATTCACCTCAGGTGTATCTTTTGTAAGTAGGCCTTCCAAGAGTGCTCTATGCCAAGGAGGTATTATTCCATTGCTACCAGTGGAAAGCTTTGTGTTGTTGGACTTCTGTTGTATAGTTATGGACACTGTTTCTGTTACACAGAGCAAGTGCAGCAAACACTCAAAAGGAACAAGATAAGAGATAGGCAGATGTAGAAATTAAAAAAACAAATAAGAGTATGCAAGACTTTCCAGTGTTGAGCTGTATAAAAATGACTTTTAAACTGATCTGAGTTCTTCCTGAGGCTAAACAAAAAAATGACAATGTAATTAGTTGTTTTTGTCTCTGTGTCATCGTGTCTGGATTTCTTTACTTTCAGGGGCCTGAAATCAGATGGCAAACATCCCTTCCACACATTTGCATACTTTAATAGAGACAGACTAGTACATTCACTTGTCTTAAGGATAAGAGAGACTACCACAGCCTCTTGCATGATCAGTATGTTCAGTCTCACCGAGTAACTTTCATGTTAAGCCAAAAAATCCAGTGATCAAACACAGGCACCTTTTTCCATCACTGATACCACTCTTTCTTTGGTTTTCTTTATCACCCTCTTATCAGACTTAGATCATTCTTGTTTAATGAAGAGACCCTTTGGGAAAATATTTTTTCAACTAGGCCACTCTCATGGACTTTATCTATTCTCAGTTCAACATTTTGGGAAGCACTTTCTTCTACTGTCTATCTCCCCCCCCACCTTGAATATTTATTTCAGTGTAAGACATAAACTTCACCTTAGCAATGACGTTTGATTACATATCAATCTTCAACTCCTAAAACAGACACTCACTTAAATAATAACCATAATCACAGTAATAATTCATCACTTCTTTCCCAAAAGTACATGAATAGCTTTACTTCTCCTGTGTGAGATATCATCAGTATACAGGGTGAGAAATTTTGACATCTTTCAAGGTACTTACAAAGTTATGCCACCACATTTCATTTAAAGGAGATTTCACTGTGATCTGGTGTGTTTGTGGGGTTGGAAAAGCAGATAGGATAGTTGTGCTTTTCCATTGCCTCCTCCTGGATATTTTCTACGGCTTTTTGGTTATTTTTAAAGTGATTGATATAAATTAATAATGTTGCTCTATCCTTTTCGGAGTCTAACACACTTCAGAGTAATAAGCACAGACAACCTGTGGGGTCTGAGAGACTGAAAGGAGCACTGTCCATAATCAGCAAGTTGCTGCAATGTCTGAGGCTGAAGATTCATTTGTTCGCATTCTGGCACAGCTCCTTGGGCTCAAATCTATGAAGATATTTCAATGCCAGGGGCAACAAACGGAGTTAGGTACCTGAATTCTTTTCCATCTGCTCTCAGTGATTCCCAGCAACATCTGATGCCATTATAAGAACACAAGATTTAACAGAGAACATTTAACAGCATTTAACAGCAGAAGTCAAGGATTTCTAAGGAACACAGGCTACTGTCAGACACTTCCTGTGTAATCTGAGCCTAGAAGGATGAAGTGGTCTCTCAGGTACCATGTTCCAATCTATCACCTTAAATATAGGATTATGTCAATGGCAAATATTTAATGTACCAAGAAACACCATAGCCCAAAAAGGCTAATGCTAATGCCATTGACGCCAGTAACAAAATGCCTGTTGTTTTCAGCCAAGACAGATCAGAACCAAAACTCAAAGCTTCTGAAGAAAATTCAGTATGTAATTTTTGTAAAATTAGCTTTCCTTTTATCTGCCTATTGGTATAAACACAGTTGTCTAAATAATACATCAGGATAATGAATCCAGCAATGGCTAAACATAGCCGAAATTATCACACCACGTCCACATGTGACCAGGAATTTCTCAAACTGTGTGACCAACACAGTTTGAGACTCCAAAGGAAATGGCAGAAAAGTAGTTTTAATATTAACATAGACTCTGCTGTTTACAGCTTAATTCTTATAGAGGTATTTTGCTGGAATTGTCTTGGGGCCTGCTGCTCCCTTACTGCACCCTTTTTGGACCAGAAAGCATCAAGGATGACAGCCAGTAATTTCAAACACAGGCAGAAAGAATCAAATACTTCTAAACCTGGTGATTTTTCAGAGGCTCGATCATTCTCTGAAGAGCAGGACCAGACCCTAAACCAGTCTTCAGATGAAGCTGGTTCATTTTTATTGATACCAGGACATAAATACCAGTTTTAGGGCACAGCAGTAACAGCCTGGAGTCTCACAGTGTCTGGTGCTGTTATAAATTATTGTTTTGTGGATAACTAACTCACACTTTTTTTAATTGTGTAACTATGTAAATATTACATAGCTGCTTTGTTCCTTTTCAGCCGTTCTACAGTATAACCAAACTACTTAAAAGTTGTGCTGTGTTCCAACAGGGGATGGAAATACATTGACATGGATGGGTTATTAGCAGGAAGCACTGAATTTCAGGAGTTCAAGATTCCCTGGTCTGTTAGCTACATGAGGAATCAAAAGCTTTTTTGCCTGCTGGCTCTGGGGCCGGATATTGGTTGTCAACAACATTTGTCTGCATCCTGAGCTGTATCTGGCTTTCTTGTACCAATATGTAAGATGATTGTCTGTGCCTACCAACAGTGCCTGCACAAAGACGTCTGTGCCTACTGTGCTACCAGAATTAACAAGTTTGTTGAAACATGATGCTGCCTGCTGGGAAAGTTGCTTCAGAGGCAGGGAAGCAATGAAAGAATTGTTTGAAAGCAAATCTCTCTTGATAGTTGATGTCCATTTTCAGGGTAACATACAGAAAACTAACCATGCAAATCCAAACTCAAGGGAAATAGGCCTTGATTTCTTCATCTGGTGTTCTGAAATTCAGCCATCAATAAACACAACCAATATCCCTGAGGCAACAAGGTGCATTGTTGATCTGTAGGCAATGCATATTGGATTACTGGAGACTCCACACTGTGAAATTTTTATAAACCAGTAATGAGCTGGTGATGGAACTATAATTTGGTTCAGAATTCTGAATCTAGAAAACAATCAACTGATGAAAAATAATGCACTGCTAACTCAGTCCCTTGTGCAATTAAAAACACACAGAACCTAATGGAGGTAGAAGGAAAGGAAAGAAGGAAGTGGGAAAAACTAACAATTTAAAAATGTGCCCAACTAACAGTAAGATTGGGTTCTGGAAATTTTGTTTCTTTAAGGGCAAAAGGGCATGCTATTGTTCTTCATCCTAGAAAGCCCTCACTCAAATGCAGTTTAACCTTTGGATGGTAAAACATGAATGTGTTGGAACTAAACAGTGTCTGGGTGTTTGGCACAAGTGAGCAGCTCATCAGAAGATGTTTTTCTGAGGTACTAGCACTTTGGAAAATTTATTCCTGCAGGTGTTCTGAAATCACCTGGAGTTTTACAGGAGCTGCTTGATTTAATTTGCAAGTCCCTGCTGTGGTCATACAGACGTAGTCTGGGAGGTCCCTCACAACCAATTAGCTTCTGCAGTTGTTAAGTGGCACAAGATAGCCCTCTTAGATGTGGCTGGCTTTGGTTTTTTTGTTTTTTTTTGTTTGGGGGTTTTTTTTTCCAAATCATGTGATTTCTGGATCCTTTTTGTGGTTCAAGTTATTGTCATGATATTGGGCTGATTTTGGTTTTGATGAATTCAGCTTTCTTACAGGACACAGAAGGATATGGCCAATGAAAGGCAGCAGTACAGCAGTATTTATGGGAGACTTCTGACGAATTCCAGCTTCATAGAAATGACATGTTACTTGAGACATCCATAAAAATGAAGACTCACAAGGCAATTTTGACCCAAGTCCTTCAGTCTTATTAAACACAAGAGCAGTATGAATGGGGATCCATTCCTGGGAATGACAGGTCTCTTTCGAGCATATGCTGAGACCCTGCCACTTGCAATACCCTACACCACAAGGTCCTGAGAAGAACTGTTTGTGACTGCACACTGGATTCCTGATGGCTTTCCAGGGCCTATGCCAAAGCAGCTACCACTGACCAATCTTTAGCACAAGTAAAGCTGAAGGATGCCAAAGAAGTTTCTCAGGCTAGAAAAGCCAAGTCCTGTGCCACCAGACTAAACAGTTGTAGACTCAGCTCACTGCTTTAAAAAGTTCTCTCTGAACGCTTTTCACATTTCAGAAAGAAACATACAAAAAAACCAAAACAAAACAAAAAATCTGAGAAAGCTTTCTTACCACTAGTTGCAACCACTTGAAGAAGGGGACTTAGTCCAAGCAAGCAGTGTTGGTACTCAGTGCACAGGCTGACAGCAGGAGAAGCAGAAAACAAGTGAGATAAAAACATTTTTAAAACCAGTTCTGCCTTAAAGTAACTTCTGTGCAAAACCTAGGTACACCAGTGACAGGTATGGTTTTCAGAGGTCATAGAAGCTCTTAGCGCATCAGCTGTTTGGTGTCTCTACAGGGATCTTGCGAATTATGTACTTAGTGATTGCAAAGCAGCACTTCAAAATTACATTTACAAAGAAGTTTACCCACACTGAGCACACAGAGAAATCCTTATTCTCTGCCCTCATCCAGCTTTCTAAGGAAATGACATTGTGTATATCTCACTTGATAAATCTTAAACTTGCTGCTATTTCCAACCAAACTGAAGAAACAGAAGAGGTCTCAGCAAGAATTAAAATCCTCCACGGTTAAACAGATGGAGAGAAACCTTCACAGTGCTTCCATAAAGCAAAGGATGCAGTGTGAGCACAGCCCTTATTAAACACAAGAAAACCTGTGCAAAAGAGAGTCCAAATAAATGCTCAGATCACAAGAAAAACTTCAACTGGAGTTTGGAATAATTGAACCTTGAATTATAAATCCAAAGGTATCAAGGTTTCTTTAATTTGGGGTTCATTAAACTATTCTTATGAGCTGAAAATACAGTTTCACCCACTTCCTTACATCAGACACACGCTGCTGGTTTTCTCTCAGCCTTCTTATAGAATAAAATTAATTTACATTTTATAGACCTGGATGAGTTTTTTCTCATCATGGAACAGTAAGTGAGATTAATAACCCAGTTACTAGCACTTCAGATCACGGATTATTTCCACATAAAAAAGTTAACATTTTCTTAATTTTTAAAATGCACCTTTTATTTGATTTAGAGGTTAATGCTCATTTCTTATGTAATAGAAGGTAGAAAAGCTAAAGAATGAGTCACTCTTTATTAACCCTGCTAATAAGACAGGCTTTTTCAGGCACGATGGATATATATTAACTGGTAAAACTATTCCATGGTTATTTAGCCAATTAATCCTTTCCAAACAAGGGAAGCAACAGCAATTTAATTTGCAGTGAATGGAAATAAACGTGTCATTCTGCATATCAATTTACACTCTTAATTTCCCAGTTAGCTCAGTAAGAAGGCAGTTCTTTGATTCTCAAAATAAGGCACAAATTAACATTAGAATGTATGGAAATATGCCTACATATATAGTTTTATATATATATAGTTTTAATTTATCTTTGTTTGCAATCTGTATGTGAACTCCATTGGCACATTCATGATATTAATCTAGAACTGAATAATACATTTCCTTTAAAAGACAGTGATTTGTACCTTTAGTAGAGGCATAACAAAGCACATTAAAAGATGCCTTAATAGATAGTTTTCCAGAGTTTGTAAAAACAAAGGCCTAAGGCTGAGGCTTGCACTAAAGCTGCTTTAAATAGCACTGATGTTGGGTGTTGACATTGCACCCAATTGCTACTGAATTGCTAGCTGATCCTTAAAAAAGACCCTATAGAGCATCTGAGTGTTTATCAACAGGCATCAGCAGTCTGTCAGAGACAACTGCATATATGTCTCTTAAATATAAAAACGCACTCCAGAATGTATGTTCTGGTTCAGTACATTATAAATTATAAATGATAATCCAGATAAAAACAACTGCCAGAAATATTACAGTGTGCTGGGTAATGTTACACCAAAAGCACAATTTCCATTACATCATTCCTTTTTCCTCTGATTTATTTTCTTTAATACCACAGTCCTTTCCATAAAACACTGAATAGACATAGAACTGCGAATAACCACCAACTGAAGGTTAAAATTCTTACAGTTTATAATTTACAGTTATATTATAGAATTCTTACGCTTCATATATTCTTACAGAATTCTTATAGAATTCTTACAGCTTACATCCAATTTCTAAAAGTGTTCAGTAGTCAATCAGAAGAATACTTAAGTGCCTTCGTGTGAAAACCTAAGACTTCTAATTATTTAGCCAAATTTCATGTTCTTAGACACAGCTGGATTGCCTCTGATAGCTTATCACCTCAAGAAGAGTCGGCCTTGTACTATGAGGTATCCTGGAGGGAAGTAATGTACAGAAGTCTGTGTATTCCTAGCTGTCCCTTCGGATTCTAGGAACAATTTAACAACTTTTTCTTACCTTCTCTGCACACTGAAACCTGGCCCATAATAAAATGCAGAAAGAAGAGTTGCTTAAACAGCAAGGAGGTTCTGGAGAATGGAGAAGCGTGACTAATTTCCATTGGGATAATGAGGAAACTCTGTGAAGGAAAGAGGATACTATTGTAAGAAAAAAGAGATCAATTTTGGTTGATCACCAGTTTCTGACCACCTGTTCCATCTTTCCTAGATATTGAAATTTAGCTGATAGCTAGCCGTTCCTAAGAAGTATCTGTTTGATTTAACCTGAACTGTGAATTATTAAATGTGAATTATGAACTGCGAATGCTTTCACTGTCAACTGTGAAAATGTTTGTGTCATGGTCATTTTAAGAAAATCTTAAAAGATCAACTGCTTTCCTAATGACTAGCAGAAGAAAAAAAACAAAGTGTATGTATTTAAGCAGTTGTTTGTACTCAGAGAAATTCTGCAGATATCCAGACCTGCATTGTAAACAATCCTCTGCCAATTATTTCTCTGAAGTGAGCAAAAATAGTGTGTAGGTAGTATAATAGAGGCTACTCTGTGGCATTATTTTCACCCTACTTTCCCATTGTCTATCTCCCTGCATAGTTTGTCTACACTGATCTCCTCTATTTGAAATAAACTTATTTTCTTAGGGGTTTTAAGAGTGTCTGGAAAGAAGTATGGGTTCTAGGAATGCAGTATGTACGCCTGAATTTTCCATGCCTTTTAGTTCAGAAAATTTGTGCTTTTCAGCACAAGTATCCTAGAGCACTCTTCAAAATGAACCATCAACTTACTGTGGATAAAACCGATTTTCTCTGATGTCCAGCTTGTCCACAAGATAGCAAGAGACGTCTCAGCTGAAACATGATATGCTGATGTATTTGCTTTCCTAGGGAATACAACCCGAGCATCGCAGGTCTCTCATGAGGCTCTGGAGTTCATTCACCCAGTCCATGCACCTGAATGCCAAAAGAGCTGTACATTGATTTAACTCTGAACATTTAATAAGATCTGCTTGGACATTTATGGACAGCAACTGTGTTCAGGTCTTCCCTTTTAATAAAAGTCTCAAGTGTGTGATTCCCAGTCAGGTCTAAGATTCAGTGACTTACCTGCAAAAATTCAAGGCCAGGTCATAACTAAAAAAATCTCCAAACCAGAAGAATTTGGTCATGAAGACTTTTCACTTTTTATTTGTAAATATTGGGCTATACATTAATTACCAAACTATTTATATGGTAGTACTACAGTTTTCTGGTCCTTTGCACCAGGACAAAATGAGCAGGCACATGGCTGAGTATTCTCACTGGTGCGATTACTGTGTGTGGGGTAATGGTCACAGTGAAAGTCCTTGACAGAGCTGACATTACTGGTGGTTCTCTTCTTTCTGTACGAGAAGTTGCTGACCTCACTGCACATAAGTACATGTATCAGGGACACAGGCAGCCTCACCCATTAATAGAATAAGCAGTGCCAAGCCATGGACTTTGTAAAATTATTCTTATTCCAGAATAAGGGTTTTATTAAGTGCTTTCAGCTTCATTTCCTCCACATGTTTTTGAACCTTCTCTCTGAGCTCACTGTTTTGGAGTTGAAAATGCCCATCTGGACGCTTGTGCAGGTCTCTGCAAGAATTTTAAAATGTCATTTGTATTTATAATAACCAGGGAAGCTACTTAGGAATGCTGACAAAAACAAAGGAAGAGACACACATAATTTCTCTCTCGTTTTCTTTATTTTATATATATGTGTGTGTGTGTATATATATGTGTATATATATATATATATAAAATGAACACATAGGGTATTTCACTACTTATGCAGAACTGGAAAAGGAGTGAAGCTATGAAACGAACATTCACTCTTCACTTGGCCAGTTAGGAAAGCTGAATACATACTACACTGAGTTTCACATTTTACCCATGAAGGAATATATGATGTAACGACCAGAACGAGAGCATCCCCATGAAAAAACTGATTCTCCTTAAAGATAAAATGTTGAAACTGCTGTAAAGGAGCAATGTATTACCTGTCCTCTAGAGAAAGATCACCCTATCCATAACAACAAAGAACCTTTTAGTGACAAAAGAAAGGACTGGGACTTTATAGTTTACTAATATTTTTTTGTTTCCTTCTTTACAAAGCCAAACAGGCTGGCCCTAGAGCATCTCAGTATGACTTTCTACATAATTCTGAAGGGAATGCTTGTCTTCAGATTTCCTTCCATTCCTCTTCCCTAAATTCAGATCATACCTACCTTTCTTCTTTTGCTGATTTCTCTTTGCTTTCTTCTGAGAGTGCCTGTCCAATTTGTGGAAATTCAGCTTTTACCATCTCTGGAGTAAGAGTCATTTTGAACTCAGTTTCATCTGTTTCTCTAAAAATTAATAAGATGAAGAATAATTGGCTTGATTCTTTTAAAAGTATTTTTTAGCCAACAAAAATGAAAGTATGTTTTACGTAAGAGCAACTTTGCGCTTTTGCCTTTGGGGATCTCTTGGGACAGGTTTAAGTACATCCATACAAGTCTTTAAAAAATAATCATCAGTCACATTTAGTTCAAAATAGAGGAGAAACTTACTGGTCGATTATGTTCTCCTTGTCTCTCTCTGGTAAGTCACACAGCATTGGTGGTACGTCTCTTGGAAGCATATCTGAACTGTAAGGATCCCTGTGATGGAAATGGTATTAGTTTAAGAGGGGCAGAGAGTAACTGCACTAAATGTTTATATTTTGAAGCTTCATAGTAGTTGTAATTACAATGAAGATGATGTAGTTAGCAACTGCTGTGACAGGAGGAAACGTGAGCCTGAGACATGCTGGCTACTACTGGGTACCGGTGCCCATGTTAAAGGTTTTACCATTCATACTTCTGCAGGACAGACAAGAGTTTGCAGCTCCCATGGTCTTCTAGGACTGAACCAAAAAGTATTCCGGAGAGTTGTTATTGAAAGTCCAGACTGGAATTCTTCCAGGGCTAGGTATTTCCTCTAATAATATTGTTCCTAACTTACCCTTCAATGAGGTCAGCAGGGGGTTTTCCCATTGGTTTTGAATTTCTAAGCAGCAATGAATTCCACCTGTAGTCCCATTTTTATCTGTGGGACTAGTTACTGGTCAATGTAGTTAGAAACAGCAGAAACTAGTGCTGGGTAGAGGCACCGTACACTCAAATTCTTTCTTACCTAGGTGTTGTACTTGTCCATGTGGGAATGTCAGAAAAAGTAGAATACACCATTGGTAAGAATCTTTTCCATTCCATTACTCCAGAAATCACATCCTGAAATGACAAGTGCTACAGCAATGAGACCTCTAATACGTAATGCAGTGTATGCAGTGGGGAGAGAGGCTTGATGGACAGACTGTCTGACTTCTTGGCTGAGAATTGAATCTGGTAAGCTGAAGTCCTCCATATTTAAAAGATGCTTCCTCCACTGCAATGTCATGAAAATACGATAGACAGTGGAAAGAAGGAAAGAGCAGATAAATATTCAGGGATAAATAACAGGCATGGATAAAGACTAAAAAGAACAAGGTTTTTTGACCCATATACTGACTATTTAGGCGTTGCATAATTTATATTTGAAAACGTTTTTTATCTAGGGTGACTCTTGATCTTCCTTTTAGATTTCTTGGAAAAAATTCTTAGCAAGAACATACCCAAGCCTGATACTGATACAATAAACTCAGAAGGCCATACCTTGTGATGTAAAAATTTCTTTTGTGTGACCGGAATACTGGATCCTTTGGGGCATTCCTTGGTAAAGGTGTATTTTGGATGAGGACAAAGATGATATTCAATATTTGTTTCAGAATAGGCCAAAGGAAGTAAAACTGGAACTAATCCTGGAGTAGGATTCTAAAAACAAAGAAGAGATTATCTTACAAAATCATTCTGAGCACCATAATGAACTAAACTGATGAAAATTCAGTTCTTATAAATGATGTAGTCTCCCCAGATTCACACCTGTGTCTCACTGTGACTGTTCCGTTTGGTCTGACCATTTATTTCCTGTCTCTTCCCCTCATCACAGACCCAGAATCTGCCTGGTTTATCTGTGCTCTCTGCTGTCTAAAATACAGCAGTTTAGGTGTTGTCGCCAAGTTTGGAAGAAAAAACTGCTTTCTGATTACTCCAAAATCCATTGCTGATTCTCTGAACAGTTCAAAATGAGAACTGACTTTACTGTGGTGGAAGCTAGTGAGCATTTTGTCATCCGTTTAACTGCTCTAGCATCTGAGTAAAGTCAAATGCTGGGTAGTGTGGGATCAAGCTGTGTCTGGCTCTTACACTGGCATGACAGAGGGATGAAACTGATGTGAAAGTGATGCAGAGAGGATCTCATCACTGAGTCCACTGGAGTCCTGGCAGCATGCAGTGAGTGCAAGTCTATACCATGTATGTTATGTCAAGATCACCATACTAGCACTCTGGGCTTTGGCCCATTGCAGCTAAGTACTGCTGAAAGACAAAGCCACACAAATCAGACACAGCGCCATGCTGGCTTGGAGATGCTGCCTGTACCCATACACAGCACTTCACTGAGCTATACATCTGTCTTTGTCTGCCCAGAGACACCTCAGGGACCTCTGGGCTGTGATGTACTGTCTGGAAAATACCTTCTGCACTCAATGCCAAGTAGCACAATTTACATGGCAATTAACAGAAAATCCTCCCACACACACGGCTGTGATTTTTTGAATCTCTGTGCCTAATAACTTGGAAATGTGGTTTTCAGATGCTATGAGAACTATTGGAAACTCTAAGGCAGGAGGACACAAGTTGAGCAAAAAGCTTGACTTCACTTTTCTCAGTTTACCTAAGGATCAGTCAGAACTGCAGTTCCCTAGCTGAACAGAAGAAAGACTGCACCCATCCCAATCACTTGAGCAAGAGCAAGAGGTTATAAGAAGGACTGAGATGCCAAAATCATGGCTTTTCTTCTAACGTCCAAGTGAGGAAATAAATGGAGAAGATAGGAGAGGCCCAATGGTGTTCCAGGGAATCCTGGGATCAGTGACCATTTGGGGAGTGTGAGACTAGAAAGGTCTCCAATTCACTGGCAACTTTGCTTTATCATTCCTCTCCTAAATTGACCAAATTCCACCTTAAAATGAAATGGTTCCCCTCTCAGTGCCGTTTGCTTTGTGACTTCTACCTACCAGGGCTTGCACCCTGGGGGATTACTGTCACTGTAGCCATATTTATACACCAATCTGAGTAAGAAAATTGCCCACCAATTCCACATCAGGCTTCTGATGAAACAAACCCCTTTTCCCCTGTTTTTAAGTTCTTTGGGGAAGTCAACTTCTACTTACAAAAATACGAAGTGGGATGCTCTCTGGAGGGTAGACTAAAGCTTGGGGAGGAACCAGTTTTAAGAGGCTAATATCCCTTTCTGACACTTCTTCTGGGGATGGTTTATGAAAATCTGCCTTCTGGGAGACCAGGTCAAGGTGTCCCTCAGGAGAAGAAATTACTTGAATCAACTCATCCTTGAAAAACACAGACATCAAATGTTTTCAGAGTATAGTAAGCCTTTTGGCATAAAATGTTGAGACAAAATGAATCAAATAATTGTAAGAACGTAGGGTTGGGAGTGACTTCAGGGAAGGTTGTATCTGAGCTGACTTGTTACCTGGGCTCCCTGCCTCAGTGTTCGGGAAAGTTTTTGAGGCTTGTAGCTTGTGGCTGCATAGTGCGTGCAGAACGGCTGATACTTCATAATGCTGAAATGCTGAGGAACCTAAGTGCAAATGAAAAAGATGTGCTGCAGAAGATGAGAGTAATCACTACTGATTAACTCATAGGTGGAATGGAGCATTACAGCTTTATCACACACACATCACACCTCTGTGGTAAAAGATACTTAGATCACTATTCTGGAATGTGATGTATAACAAAGCTTTGAGAAGCCATATTTCACCAGGACAAGCTGAATGAGGGCAGAAAGGAATATTTCCATTCTTACTTTTCTATAAAACATCATGGATTTAATAGGGTTTTGCTCAAATATTCTGAACTCACTGTGGTGGACAAAAGCTGTAAGTAATATACACAACAGTGATAGATGAACCAATGTGTAATAAGGGTAAAAGATGCTACAAGAATGCTTCTAAACTTGTTACACCATCTGAAAAAAAAGAGGTGAACACTGAGCCCAAATCTGTATTGATTTGAACTTGGGGGAATATTTTGACTTCAATGGGGTGCAAAATTTGAACTTTTGTTACTCAAAAATTGGAGAGAAAAGGGTTTAGAAGTCAGGAGAAAAAAAAAGTTTCTGTACTCATAAAGTTGAAAAAAATTTATATATTTCAAAGAGCTGTTTGCAGGAATGAAGAAATGAATCATGCAGAGCTGAATGCCAAATAAACAGAAGACTTCCATTACTCTCTAAAAGGAAGGACACTTCTATATCACTTTCATAAAACCCTGAAATCAAAGGAAAAACTGTGTGGTGTGCAGGGCTTGCAGTATCTTTATTCATAGAGAGATTTTGTTGGTTGAAATGTAATAATTTCAGCTGAGGTGGTTCACCTCTATCTGGAGAGGAGACTATGGCTGGCCTGTTACTTATGGAAACGGGTAAAATTCGTTTTTAATAAAAGCATGATAATCATACAGCCATATTAAGGCAACATTTCTACTGGGCTGCAGACTGGAGCCACTGAATCAGACAGAAAACATGTCTAACTGGACTGGTGAAAGACAGAAACATGATACACCTGAGGGAGCTGTTCTGACTCACCTTCAAGTCGTAAAAAGGAAGAACATGTCTCACTTTCACATCTACAGATTCTATTGGAACTAGGCCAAGAGCATCAGGTGCCTGAAAAAATACAGTATTTAAAACCCTGTAATATGGTGGGTCTTTGTTTTTGCATTGTCAGCAATCCATAAGCACAGCTACTTGAAAACATATGGAAATAATTATGCAAACATTTTGTTTGATATTTCTCATGTCCTGTCTTGGACTTTGGCATTTCAGTTATTTTTCATTTCTTTTCTTCTACAAAATCATGGATGTTAACTAACTCTGATCATGAATGTATTATTCAGAATTTTAGAATGCCATTAAGAGAATGCAATGATTTTTCACTCTTTTCAGCAGCAGCCTTAGTAAATCTGAAGTCCTGAATTAATTTGTCAGAACCCCAGAACACCAGTCACATTGTGAAATTTTAATAAAGGTAGTACTGGGCCTGAGGCCAATGTCCGCAGCAAAATTCTATCATCTTGAGTGTGGGCCATCATTTCATTACTGTACCTACCAAATCTTGCCGCAACTCATAGGAACTGTAAAAGGGGAATTCAAAAGGCAATATACGATCTTCAGTTATGCTGGCAGAAAAGCCCTTACATTCTTCACTCTTCTCTTGTTTGCTGAAAATCTTGCTTTCTGTCATGAATGAAAAGCAAATACTAAGGCTTTTTAATATATGTCAATACACTGTTTCAAAAATAGAATCAAGCCACAAAATATATTTAACATCTTCCTAAGACAGTGTATGTCTAGTAATTTTAATATAAATTTTAATTTATTAATTTAAAGATTGATATTTATATATTGATTTCTAAATTTATAAATATAATTTTATAGATATATACAAATATAAGTAGACATAATTCAATATAAAAAGGTAATATTTCCTAAAGACTTTAGATGCCACATCTACAGTATAGCAGGCACAATATCTTGACTATCAGACAGATCTAATTTCCCCTTTTCTAAAAGGACATTAAACCTCACTTATTCCAGCATGGTCTTCTATCTCATTGTGCTCAGCAAGGCAGAGACAGGTCAGAAGGCTTCTGTTACACTAACTGCTGCTATGCCTTCTACTTGAAGCACCCCTGCAATTCCTGCATTCTGGGAATTATAAATGCCTACTTGCAGAAGCAGGAAAAGGCCTGACATGGAAAGACATTTCAGCAGTTGTCAAACTGTGTGTACAAGGGAGTGGGAAATAAGAAACACAAATTCTCTTCTGTCTCCAGTATATCCAACTGTGACTGCCATCCAAAGCCAGTTTCCTTCTATGGCGGTTAAAGAACAAGTGACTTATCCAGGCCAGCACGTTCATTTCACCATAAAGAAAAGTGATTTTTTGAAACCACTTGCATGAGAAAATTATAAGGAGGAAAAATCCTTTTTAAAAAAACCTGATCTAGTTGAAGATGTCCCCGTTCATTGCAAGCAAGTTGGACTAGATGATCTTGAAAGGCCCTCTCCAACCTAAATCATTCTGTGACTATGATTCTACGATTCTACGATTCTACCTTGTCACACTGTTCTCTTTTTTTGGAAGACTCCTTTTTAAGGACTCTGTCTTTATACGTAATACACCTGACACACTGCCGTACAACCTGGATTATCATAATTCATAGCCTAAATATCAACTTGTTCTTCTACTCCTTACCATACGCAGAGCCTTCCTCCAAGTCTCCTGCTTCTCTGCTTAGCCCACGGAACAGAAGCAGTACACGATTTAGTCGATTCTGCTCAACAATCTGAAAGAATGATTTTTAAGTTCAACATTCAGCCAAACACTGTAAGATTTACAGCTGTGGAAAGAAACATCCATTACAACTGTATTTATTCTACAGAGCTCACTTGGCTGTCTCTCAGATTTTTTAACTATGATAAGTTTTCTGATCAGGAGAGAGAAAATGGGAAAGGAGAGATGTAGAATGGATCTCAACTAACATGACATTATTCAACAAAAACAGTTCAAGTTTTCATTTAGTCTTACAGGTTAATCAGACTTCTTTTAGCTAGGTCTTAATCCTTCAGCTGTGTCTATTGGCATATACAGATTTAACAGTGGGTAGGTAGTCAGTTGATCAGGGTCATATGAATACTTGTGGCTTAATGAATGAAGAGAATAAGTATTAACCTGCACTGTGAAATTTGCCTAGTGCCGTATATCACGAGTCATCCTAGGTTTTAATACCAGAAGGGGCCATTTAACTACCTCCTTATTTGTGCAGTAGAGGAAAGAATATTTCATTTCAGGACCTCTGTATGGAGCCTAATATTGATTTGACTAAATAGATTGGACACTATCCAAACTGAACACTAGGAAAGTAGTAAACATCCATATTGCTTGCTACATTTAGATTTATTGGGAAAAGAGCAGTATAGATGCAAGATAATATTTAAATCCACTGAGTTAAGTGATTTTACTGGTTAGTCTTCAGCTTCCATGTTGGAAGGTCCTAGTCCAACCTCCTGCTCCAAGAAAGGTCAGTGACAAGATAAGACCACGTTGCTCAGGGCTTTATCCAGTCTGGTCTTGAAAACATCCAAGGATGATGTAGACTGTGCAACTTCTCTGGGTAATGTGCTACAATGAATGACTGTCCTCATGGTAAAAAAGGATTTCCTTATACATGGTCTATACCTCTCTTATTTGAATTGATGCCTGTTGTTTCCCATACTCCCACCATGCACCACTCCAAAGATACTGGCTCCATCATCAAGAACTTCATCAGAGTTGTTGGAAGGTACTGTTCTTTCCCTTCACTTTCCCTCTCCAGGCTGAGTAACTGCCTCTTCACAAACTGAGTGATCAGGACCCTGTCCACCTTGGTGGCTCTACACTGAACTCACTCCAGCTTATTCATGCCTTTCTTGTCCTAGGGGTCCAAAACTGAGCAACTATATGCATTTTGAAATCTGCTTTTTAATATGTAGAAGTATTTCTCACTTAAAAAAAAAAAAATCTAAATCTGTGCGCATTTACTTAGCATTGATTGCAATATTAAGCACCAGCAGGAGCACCCACTGAATACAAAACTTACTCCAGATCCTTATTTCCTGGTGAAGCAGGGACATATTTATTAAACTATCAAATCCCTGGCTAGCTGTGAAGACTCCTTATGTTCTGGTTTGCATGTTCTCTTGTGCTATTTCCAAGTCATCATGCCATCACACTGCATTGTGGTTGTTCACATTACCCTGTATGCTGCTTGTTGGAATTTCCTGAACATCCTGTTTCTGTTCTCCCAAGGGTCATTATGGAGCAGGTCAAATGTGGGATGGACACTTGGATACTGCATGGTATTTAAAAAAATATGAAAAGAAACAGAAAAGAAAAATCACAACCTTTTTACAATTAGTGAGAAATTTCTTCCAGCTTGAGCCTTTTCTTGGCCTGAATCTGTATGCTGTTTCTAAACACTGAAATTAAGTCAAGTGAAAACATTTGCAGTGTTGTCATTTAACCAGAAGCCTTCACTGCAGGGCTTAGTGGGAGATAATCACCAAATATTTTCAGATGCAGTATGGGGAACACAGAGATAACATGGCATGGTTTGCATCCACACAAATGACAACCACATACTATTACTTCAGTGTAATACATGGGCAGTCAGACAGTGGAGAGAATGTAGCAGTTCTCTACCAAATCCACACTTCATCTTGCATAGATGTGAGCTGTAAGTGCTCAAACCAGTGGCTCACCCTGTCTCCAAAAATGGCTGACAGTAACACATACAGAAAGACAAAAGACAAGGGTGAATTTAGAGTGATTAATTCCCCAGAAAAATGTCCTCATATGTAGTGATCTCTGGCTCTGGACATACTTGAGAAAGAGGTGATGTCTCTATAGTTAATGTCTTAAATTGTTGAAATACTCTTTAAACACAAGTAAATCTTCCTGATGCATTAATCTCTTCTCTAGTTTTAAGCTGTAACAGAAAGACATGGCACTAGAAGAGACACCAGTGTTCCCAGAGTACAGTACCTCTCAGAAGGAGAGCAGCTGCTCAAACAACATTTAGATTAGGAAAGCACCCAGAACACCAGCCCCACACAACCCCATGCCATGCCTCACCAAACAATTTTCAGCACGTTATAACAGGTGTAAGAGTACAGCAAAACACAACTTCCACAGCTTTTATGTTCCTCAAGAAGGCAGTTTGTGTTACTACCATTAGAAGTTTATTCAGCAGCAGGTTATCTATTAAATAAAGCTCCAAATAATCCTAGAAAATGGTTCTTAGGTAGTACCTCACACCACAGAGAAGGACAAAAAAATCCAAGTACCAGAAAGGTTCCTGTCAATCTGACCTGCAAGTAAAGGTTGTAAACCTTGTGATATGCTTAACCTTATGTTTAGGCATGACAAAGCTACTCCTAAGAGAACTTTCAGAAAGAGGCAACATGAATCTGAGATTACACCTGCAAATTTCCACTTGTCTCTCATATTAGGGTAGAATGTGAGAAGATGTGTTGTGCATGTAGTACAGTGCTTGCCCTACTGTACTGAAAGTAAAATGGGAAATAAGACACTGACACAGAAATAGGAGTATTAGGAGAAAAAGTATGCAGTGCCAAATATCTATCTGTTTGCTAGCTTAGTAAGTGATAATAACATATTGCAGGCAATAACAACATAAACAAACCTGGTCAACAGGCCGGATAACACGTCTGAAAGAAACTTCCACTTCATTCCTTTGAAATTCCTGTTCTACGATAGGATCTCCTCTCTGGATCTAATTTATCATCAGGAAGGACAATAACATTAGACCAAAGCATCCAGTGGTTTCTTTCCTCCCTTACAACTAGTAGAATAAATTTATGCTGTAATATTCTGGAGGTGCTTGGCAAAACACAGACTTCATTCTCTTCTAGACAGTGATTATTGCAACCCTTGAGCAAGTCAAACAAAGTTAAATAATGTCTTTTTGGGTCTGGGTTTCACTCAGATCTCTGCCATAATAAAATACAGTTTGCTTTGCATAGACAGATTCAGCCAGAGAGGGGTTATGGAACCAATATCAAAAGTTAGAACTCAAACAGATCATGGCAGCGCTACATAAATTTCCTGCAGATTTTCCACGTCCTGTGAACATCTCCCGTCATGGTTTCCAATGGTGCCAGCTCCTTAATCTGCTCATGTGTGAAAGATTTTACTATTGATACTACTTCACTTCTTTGAGACCCCCTCAGTGTTCAGGCATGCTGGATGAATACCAGTGCTTCTTTTCATTGTGCCTCTTTCACCCCAGCCTTACTCACCTATTGCTTCATTTCCAACATACCATTATGTCTTAAATGGAGATCTTAGCATTATTTTGCAGAGTCAAATATCCATGATTTTCACAGACTGAGGTTTTAATTAGTACAATGGAAGACAGACAAGTTAAAGGTCTCTGGGACAGCCACTCCTAGGCTGTATAACAGAGTGGCCACCAGAGCAAATGATAATAAGAATAAGAATAGTAAATACTCTGTGAAGCCTAATGACACTCAAGGTGAAAAAACTGACAGCATGAGCAAAAATATGCCTCTATCAGTGAAACCAGGCAGAGATCTCCAGATCCCCTACGGTCAACATGTAGATAAATAAATATTTCTGAACAAAGGTAACATTCATGTAATTCAGTGGTACATCAATCTCACAACTTAGAGTCCCTTTTTACTCACTTTCTCCTTTCTATCAAATATAATGTTTGGATGAATTCACTGTGCCTAATTCTCTGTGTAAATTAAGCTTTTACTCTATCTATAAATAATTTTATTCCCATAAAAAGCTTCTTGACAATCGGTAGGATATCAAAAGCTACTTGAATATCCAGGAGGCAGGATAAGAGGGACAAGCTCCACCTGTCCCTGCAGGCTGTGCCTGGGGAAAAATACTTCCTAACACCACATATTGATGCCGCCACCTCCATGGAAGATGACTTGCAATCTGGGATGACTGGAAGAAACCAAAGGGACAGAAGGTGAAGGTTCAGACCAACCCGATGAATTACCTCCTCATGGCTCTGTGTGAGAGTACTGACTGTGTTTAGCTCTTTGACTGTGTTTAGCTCAGGACATCATCTCTTCAGAGAGGTACAACATAAACAGCAGGCTGGATTCAGCCATGGTGCTGACAGGATTACACGGCAATGTTGCACTGTGATGTGGCTGAGTGCAAATCTGCAAACATCTAGTTACATTTCCATTAATAACTTATCCTTCTCTGTGTCTACCTCCAAGATAAAACCACCTCTGAAACAGTGATACACAGGCATAATAAAGAGATAACTACAGTAACCTGTATTACCAGTACAGGTTTGCATGGATGTATGAAGAAAAACTGAAGATGTAAAGAACTTGATTCAATTCACTAGTGCACTGCGTAATCTGAAAGTGTAAGGGTTTTTTTTTCTCTAAATTTGTAGAAAAAAGCCCAGAAAAACTAACCTTGCATTGTTGTTTTTCCCTCTGTCGGTTTTCAATAATCTGTTTTTTAAATTCCACAGAGATTGGATCTTGGCCTTTACGAACTTGCCTGCATTTACAGTGGAGACAAGAAAAATGCTTTACTCAATGCACAGTTTGCTTTATTTAAAGCTGAACAGACTTATTCTTCTTTTCCTCAGGGGTCCAGGGATCCATAATGTTTAGCATAAAGGGCAGATCTGTGGGTTGCAAATGAAACCACAGTGTGCTTACACACAACTATGTGTTTTGCTTTATGCCATTTGATGTACGTGTGCAATTCTGTTCACTCCATTATACATTTTAACCCAGATTTATTGACAACCATACCAAAAGCTTCCTTTACCCTTAAGGGCACAAGATGAGCTGTATGAGAACAAGGTTAAATGAACAAGGTTTTCAGCAGGTATCTTTCTGAACACAACCGTAACGCAATCAAAGACCTCATTGAGTACTACTATGGATTACTGCTGAGACTGCACTTAGGTATAAAAAAAAGAAGGAAAGGAAAACAACAGTAACTTAGCTGTAAAACAAACCTATCAGGACATGAAATGTCAGCATTATGCACTAGAGAATATTGCATACATCATTCATAGAGGCCTTAGTTAAGTAAACCCCAGTTTTGTTAATTTGGTTAACTAACTAACACTTACCACTTCAGATGACTTGCTTCCTGTTCCTGAATATTTTGTTTAACTTTTAGTTGAAACAGAGTTTCCTTCATCTGTCTTGTTTTTATCCCTTCACAGCCTTGGGAAAGGACTGCAGGAATATCAGAAAACCATATCACATCTCAGACTAGACTGAATTTTCAATTGCGAAATCCACTGTTACGATAACTGAACTCATTAAGACACAAAGCTAAGGTAAGATTTGCTACAGAAACTACAGTCACATCATCTCAGCAATTCTGAAGCAGAATTCCTATCAAAAACCTACAAATAATGCTACAACCAAGTTTATGCTGCTGAATTACATTACCTTCTTTCAAGTCCTTAATCCTCAATTTGCCTGGTTCCTGATTCAAAACAGTAGCTACAGCATAGGGATTTGACAAGTCTGTGGGGAATCTGAGGTTCTGGTATTCAATTTCCTACAAGATATAAATTAATAGGAAGAAATACAAACAAGAAATATTTTCAGTCCAGAAAAATACTTGTAATTATTATCTGTTTGCACCTTTACTTTTTGAATAGGCCTTGCTTGTGGTCGACTGAATTGGTTTCCTCTCCACACCACAAATTTTCCTGCAGATACAGCGTTTTTCTCTGGATGACTTTGTAGTTTGTCAAAATGTTCTTTTCTAGGTGTCAGAAGGACAGATATTGCTCTTATAAGTACTCTTTAAATGGCATATAAGTATAATACATTCATTTACACCCCCTTTAAGTATACATGGAGACTGTAAATGTATCTCCCAAATTACGCTTGGAAGCAAGCTTTCTAATCTTCAGAGTTCACAAAAAAATAAGTGCAGCCGAAAAGACTTCATTGCTCAAAATCCCCTGTATGTTGCAAGGCCTCAGCCATAAGAATAACACAGAACAGTTATAATAGAAACTGAGGATGATCAACACTTCTTTAAGGGTTTGTTATTTTTTCATTATGCTCCACCCCTGGCAGTGTTCAAGGCCAGGTGAGATGCAGCTTTGAGCAACCTGGTCTAGTGGAAGGTGTCCCTGATCATGGCAGGGGGTTGGAATCAGATGATCTTTAAGGTCCCTTCCAACCCAAAACATTCAGTGATTCTACAACTATGTTTATTTTGGTACAGTTTCACTTCATACAGACTAAGGGCATTCTGAGCAAATGATGTAGAAGAGCAGGTACATGTATTAACAGTCAAATTACATAAGTGCATAGATCAAAATGCTTGAAATGATTAGAGAAAATGGCTGTATCTTTTAGCACTGGGCAAAAATACTCAGAGATCAGTCAGCTACACATACGTTAGACCCAGATGTGGTGTTGATGTTCCTGTGAATACACATACATAGGGTTTTGACTTAAACTGTGAAATCCGTAACTGCATTGTCATTTGCGCTGTTCCATACCCAACTGGGGAATATTTCACAGTTAATTCCACTTTCCCATTGCCTGGAATGATTCCTGTGATTAGAGGAGAAAAACAATGAGTCCATTTAACATGAGCCCACTTAAGTATGCTGAAATTGACTCTGGACTACATTTTTGTTTTTAAAAACAGTATTAATATTTGAATGGATGGCAGTAGGCCTGGAAAATATTTCAGGTCTCAAAGCATCTTTCAAGAACTATCCATTGCCAGATAATGGGAGATATTTTGCAATAGCAGAGAGATTTTACAGTAAGACTATAATATTTCCTACTATTGTGAAAATGATTGCCTGCTTATATGTAGAAATTCTTCACTTGCTTCTGCCAGTCTTAAGTCTCTGGCATGTCCTGCTTTCATGAACAAAGCGTTACAAATCTATTCCTCTGCTTCCCTCCAAGTTGGGGAATCATCTAGATTTGATGCATTACCTATCTCTACTTGGTCTTTTTTCGTTATTACCTACTCCATTAATTTCTCAGCCACTTTAACCACCCTTCATATCCCTAAACATTCAGTGGAATTCCATGATACAGGCTCTGATGCTTCTCAGCATTTTGCAACAAATTTATTCAGCCCATCAGAAATATTAAATTCTCATCTCTGTAAAGTGACCATTGCCTGGTTTTCTATATCATGCAGTTTTAAACACCAGTTAGTTTCATTGGGATGTTTTGGGTTTTTGTGTATGTGTATGGAACTTCTTTTATTATTTCATCATATCTCACAACACAACAGCTTAAATAGGCACTAAAACTTCTTACTGCTTTTCAGATAACATTCAGTGCCTCAGAATTCCCAGCTACCAAAGTTTCTGACTTCACTGTTACTGGGTTGATGTTTTTTCTGGCATATTTTGTTCCCCTTTCTTCCAAGAACTAAACCAACTTAGAAAGCATGAATTAGTTCCAGCTACTTTGTGTATGACTGTGCAAATCCACAAAAACTTTCTGAGGAATTTTACAACTTCTCTCTTGTTTTATTCAATTGTAATATTTTTCCTGTCCTCCCTTGATATATCAAAATTTCTTTAAGCACAAAATAAGAAAGAATATTATCCTGAAAGCATGACCCCAATCAAGGCAGCAGCATTGTTCATCTTTGTAAGCCACACATCGGATAGAATCCAACTACTACTTTGAAAAAATGAAAATCCATCTGGCAAGACAGGGAAAAATTGTATCATTGTACATACAGAAACAACAGCAATTTTTATTGCAGTGCATAAATAATCAAAGTTTAAATTCCAGTGTCACAAATGGCATCAAGTGTCAGATTTAAGGTTTTTATTTATTTAGATCTTTATGTATTTCCATGGAATTGACCAGACTGCATAGGTGAATTATGCAGCTAGGTGTGCATAAACATTTTTGTAGGAACACCTGGGCACATATTTATATGCTTCTGCCAGCATCTGGCCAATGTAACAATGACAGCACCAGATGAGCAAAGGTATGTCTGTCTCAAGACAGAGCCCTCTCCAGCATTAGGCATGAAAATAGCCTCATCCATGACCTCCCACGAAACACTTGCAGTGGTGTGTTTTGTGCCCTTCACTGTAACAGCTCCTGAAGCATCAGATACAATTCTACCAAATTCTTACAGACCACTAGCAAAAAACAGGTTTGGGGATATGTTTGATGGAGCATAAGTCACCTTTTTTTTCCTGTACCCCCAATCAAGTAATCTGATGCATGCTTATTCCACAAAGACAGATGTTACTTTAATGGGGCAGGAGCCAGACAGTCCTTGGGAAAAGGTGTGATAAAAAGGTGAAGGCTGGGCTTCCTGCCCCTCTCCTTTCAAAAGGCTATGCTGGCAAAGAGAGAATACAAAGGCTGGATGGACTGCTTGGGATGTCCTGTATTTTGCAGAGGTCTGCAGCTGGGCACTAACAAAAAAATGTCTACCAGCCACAGAGGGCTATTTGCTATGAGGCTGCATATGACTCCTATTTATTATCCAGCATGTACCTGGAAACACTCTGAAGCAAAGACTTTTACTGTACGGCACTGAATATACTGTTACAAGTAACTACACTTTATAAGTATGCATTTAACATTTAGAACTTTAAATAAGTTCAATTTACCACATGTTGGCTGGACAGCAAAGGCTCTGTGAGGCTGAATCAAATCAATGTGGAATTCAAAATCTATTGGACAGCTGCACTGCAATGGGATAACATACTCTTTACTGAAAAGAGAGAAAGGAAGAAATAAATTAATAAAACTACAGCTGACTATCAATTACAAGCTGGAAATTTATATTATACACAACATGCATTGAATTTATCTGTGTTCAGAGGAATGGGCTACTTATTAGTGTGAAAACAGTCATTCCTTGTTGCTACAAAATAGCAAAGTATTTCAGACATTTCAGTGAGGAAATGAGAGCTAAATCTTGATTCAAATGATGGATATTTTACATCTCGACTTACTTTCTCCTAACCATACAGAATCTGATTACAGTAAAAATAGAAAATTACTTTTTAGAAGTTATTTATGTGTATCCTCAAACTCTTACAAACTGCAATATCTATAGCAAGTACCAGCAATCCAAATGAGAGCAACAGTAAGTACAGAACCAGAAATCAGTCTTCTCCTATGGCCCTCCTTGTGAAAGATGATGAGAAAACACTGCGCAGTATTTAAAAGTGTTAAAAACTCCAACACATCAGAATGACTGGATTTTAACCACTGTGGAAATAATGATACAATGGCGTGATTTTCATAAAAGCCCTTTATGTCTCACACAAGTGATGTGAGCACACATCTTTTCATGCTGTATTGCTTTTGTATGCATTTATTTTCATGCATCAAGTTGAAATACAAAAGCATTGGTGTAATACCATTCATCATCCTACAAATCAACACCAATTTACCCGGGCTGGTTTCTGGTTCTTGTAATCTATCTGACTGAAATCTTACCCTGCTGATTAGCAAAGAATGCATGTGATACAGTGTTCTTTGGAAAGCACATTTTTAAATGCCTAAGGAAATAAACAATAACAGCAAAGTGCTTTTTGTGCTGCTTCCATATGACCTGTTCACGAAGAAGATGCAACAGCAAACTGAGGGGGCAATTTAAGGTTTAATATGGCTTGTACGGTAACCAAAATGCCTTAAAACCGAGACAATTATGCTGCTTGTTGCATGACGGATCTTCTGTACCTAAGGAGAAAGCTGAGTGTTAGAACATAGGCCTTATCCTACGCTTACTGAAAGTAAAAGGCAGTTTTTCCACTGATCTCAGTGGGCTATGGATTGAGCCCATAGTCCCTTGAGCTCTGCACAGTATCAAGCATTTCAGAGACCTCTCATTTTCAGGAAAGTTTTTAACAGGCTAATGATGAAAAGTACTGGTGAAAGTTAAGGTTTTACCTTAAAACCTTAGGTTTTAAGAGAAACCACCAGTTTTCTTTTCAAGAACAATTCCAAATTTCCTCAGGGCATCTCTGAGCATCCCTGTTACATTGAAAAAATTTCCAGTAATTTAAAAATTCATTTTGTACTCTGTTTAATCTCTTCTCTGTATTCTGACAGTATGAAAATTCTGTATACTTTGGCACTTGTTGTAAAAATGGAGGAAATAAAATCACATCTCGCCTAGAGGCACCCAGAAAGTCAGGAGTTATGTCCAGCCCCGTGAGAAAGCTGTAACATCACTTGTGGTATGTTCACTAGAGTTTAGCAGATTAAGGGGGACTAGAAAAACAAATTAACAAAAAGACACAAATGTTCATTCTGCAGTGCTGGGCTCATTTTTACTGCAGAATTTTGCATGTTCCATGTAGGCGCTTTGCCTGTTCTTATTTCTATCCTTCAGTAAAATTCATGAGTTATTTCCAACTCATAGGCTAAGAAAAAAACCCTAGCTGCTAAGACCCTCAGTTCCTAGATTTCACTCACACCTTTACAGTGGCACATATCACCATAATTACAACTGATACAGTCCGTACGCTACAGAACTAAATCCTAACCAACAGGATTTCCTTTCTCTTTTCCACTTCCCAGTTCCTACTAGCAATTGCTATGATTACTTTATGAGAACACTCAATGTCACATCTATGCAACAGAGTAAGATGAAATTTACACTATTTAGAGTTCCACATCAAAAGGTCATATCAACTATTTTTAAACAGAAGAAGCAAATCTAATGACTGATCAAAATCTGTAATCAGGCTAGCTATTTGCTATCACTTACACCTACCATAACTTCATTTCCAGAGTACTTCATCTTGAAAGGAAGGTCCATTCACTTATTAATGCTAAAAAGACATAGCACTTGGGAGTGTACAGGTTACAAACAGCCATATTGCTTCACATATGACCAGTGAAGTGAGTCAGCACCGATTCAGACTAACTGATAACCCAGTTACATCTATGTATATGCTTAGTTTGCACAACATTTACTTTCCTGTGAACATGCACCTGAAACTATTCATATACAGAATTATTCTGCAGTCCAGATGGAGGCTGACTTCCTTAAAGCTTTCAAGACATTAAGTTGTACAAATAGAGAAAAAGGAGATTTTGCAGATTTTGTGCATGTGGACAGATGTCTGTCCTTAACTCACCTCTGACCAACTGGTACATCAGACAGATTTATAAATGATGGAAATTCTACAACATTCATAGCAGGGTAAGCATGCACAGGAACAACTAATGTATCATCTCCCTGAGGAAAAATAAAAAATAAATAATAATAAAAAAAAAGAGGTAAATACTTATTTCTTACAATGAATAAATGTTATGGAAAGAAAATGTTTCTGTAGCAGTTGGCCAGTAAGTGGGCATAAAACATTTTTGAGATCATCACTGTGTTGCACCTCAGGATTTTGATATTTTACCTACTTTCAGAATCCATCTGTATTTCCATACTTTCAGCAACTCTCTCGAGTTCCTCCAAGCCTGTTCAGCTAAGACATTACATCAGTGTGACACAAAGACTGAACTGCTGGCAAAGAATAACAGAATTCCACCCACAGCTCCGGGATGTTTACAGAGAGAAAAATTTTAAATGCTTAAAATGAAATACTCCAATCCAGACTTACTGGGAGTAAATGCATGCAGCTCTAGGAGATCAACTGTACCTTTACTTTATCATCATGTCCTAATAGTTGTTTCATTCCATTACAACTGTATATATATTTTATAATAAATCCTCACCTGACAGTGAATTCTGATGCAGTCATAGTAGTACCGCCACTCATCAGGACAAAAATCAACAGTAACCCCATATGGCAAGCCAGGGACAAGCCGGTACTAGAAAATGACCCAAAATAGGACAGAAGACATGTAAAAGCCGCTTATATGACACAAAGTCAGTGCTGCATGCAAAGAGCAGTATAAAGGCTTTCTGACACTTACTGTTTTGTTGTATTTGATCTGAAAATACTTCGTCTGAGGTGGTATTATGTGAAGGTTTATTACATCAACAGAAGTATTTATTAGCTTCTGTAGAACAAAAGAAAACAAACCACAAAAAACTTTACAATATGAGGTCAATTAAGAATGCCAACTGTTCTTTTTGTAAAACCATCCATAACAAAGAAGTAATAGTTTTTATTTTAGAAGAAATAATTTTGAATATGCTCTGAATTTAAAAGAAAATTACGTTGAACTTGCATCCTGCTTTTTCATTCTTTGTAACTAAGTCCCAATTCCTTACCTAGGAATAACAGTCTTGCTAAAGACTGCTGATGTTGAATCAAATTCTGGTCCTGTTTTGCTTATGTGCAAAAAGAACAAAAAATGAAACAACCTGTTGACTTCACTTTTACACAGGTCTGAAACAACAAAATTTTTTTATATTCCCTGGGTTTGTTTTGCATCACAAAGCAACAAACTGTTGGATGGTGTCAGTTTAGCCTGTAAAGCCTCCTGCATCTTGTTTATTTGCATTATATCTGGAGAACCTAGTCCACCATAATCACCCAATCTCTGCCTCAAAACACTTACAACATGACTAAAGAAGGCAGGCAAAGGGAAAGAAGAGAGAAGAAAAGGAAATACTCAAACTAGGAAAGGTAATCAAACCCATGCACTGTTTCTTCCCTTGGATTAAATTGCTTTTGGCAGAAGACTAGAGGTGCTTTCGAATTTTTCCCACCAGTGAACAGGTTTGCAGACACAACAACAATCCAAACACATTTTGAGGACAGTCTCTTACGGAGTTCATGAGTGAATCCTTCAATCATGACGTACAAGTTACATTCACCAACAGTACTTGCAGATACAGGAAGCAGAAAGGTAAAACAGAGAAAGGTAAAGCACAGTGATACGCACAGCAGGGTACTCATCTGCTTTGTTACCACAGGGCCACTCATTTTAAGTGCTGCTTTTTAGAGCAGTCTAGAGAGCAAAAGGCCTCACAACCACAAGCAGTCTGCTCAGCTTCTGTTATCCTTTTATTAGCCCCAAGAGGATCCCTGCTTGGACACTTACCAGTGTTTGCTGGTGATGTTTTCCAACTTCATATCCTCCATAGTGTAACACAGCAGGTTCAGCCTGTACAACTTTGCTCCTGTGACGTTCTGAATAAATCTCTATAGAGATAGAAAATAAAACAAGGAGAAAAGGAGACCAGATGAAATGCACATGATGATTGTTACTTATATTGATAAAGTATTTTATGCTGCACCCAATGTATTCTAGAGAAAAAAAAAAAAAAGACAGATTATTTCTTCTGTAAACAGGCATGACTCTTTAAATGGAAAATTAAGGCAGCATCTATTACCCAAGAAGAGCCATGATTCTGTTGCCATTTTCCTTCTAGCATTGCGACTTCAACAAGCCTCCCCAAAATGTTAGGATCATCCAGAATCCTCACAGCCACTATTTCTTTCTTTCTAGTCATTCTGACTATCTATCCTATGATTTGGGCTCACAGGAAGACACAATTTAAGCAGCAGGGTGGGAGTTTTGCCTATGAGTTACAAAAAAATATAATAAAAACAAAGTGTCTCCTTGAACTGCTCCAAGGTTGGGAAACAGTCAGACAGCAGTAACCTACTTGTTTCCAGCAGGTGATGGGGAACAGCTTGTCTTTCTATAGGTTCCTCCACTAGGCTATCCAGAAGGACACTGGGTATTTCCTTCAAGGATTTTTCAGCAATCGCGGTTTCTGTTGAGGCCGATTGAACTACATCCATGCTGGACAGAAATGGAGTCAGTTTCCTCAGCACCTGGGGTGTAATCAAAATAGTGTAATGATCAAAATGTCTTCCCTTGCTCTGATAACATTTGTTACCTAAAACCACCTAAAAACATTAAGGATAGGGAGTTACTTTTTTTCATACTGAAGTAGGTTTTACTGTGTGTACTAAGTACAAGGACTGAGTGATTCCATGAAACATTGCTCCCACTGCAAGCCCTAGCACTTTGGGCATGTTCTAAGGCTTATCAGGGACATCTGCCTTTCAGGACTGTCTAAAACATCTCTCTCTTCCTTCACATCTCCAGTCAGAGAAAAGGAGAGAAGGTTCTTCTGATAATCCTGCTATCCAAACTGATTTCTACAGAAATATTCTTCCAATATTGCATGAGTGTTTGGGTTGCTAACTTGCAGATTAATTTTTGATTTTTAAATATTAATATGAGGGAAAAGAATATTGGCATTTGAATCTTTTGTTTGGACAGCATCATCTGGGTTATTTAATGAAGATAACTGTAAATTCAGAAGGCCCCAGGTATTATAGAACCTGTGTTAAGTAAGCACAGTTATCAGTACATAAACTTCTCTAATGACAAGTGCAAATATGCAATAAGGACACCAGACACAACCCAACCACAAGAAATTATCTTCATAAAAATAGCATATAGCTCGCAGCTCTCCTATGAATCAAAGAACTTATTTTTGGAAATAGCATGTTCAAAAGCCATGCTGACTTTTTTCAGCCCTCAAGAAGGAGGTTGAAACCCCTTCATTTTGTCTTTGTTCTTCATGAAGGGAAGGGAGGTGTGCAGCTCAGGATGGTGCTGCATTAATATCAATGGGCAACTGAACTCACCCAGCACTTGAATGACCCTCAAGGCCTCCAACTTAAAATTAACACTGGTCATTAGAAGTTTGAGGGAAGAAGGGCAGAGGGGAGAAGCAAAGTGATGGCCAGCATGCCTGGATCAAGACTTCTGAGGATTGAAGAGGTCCACTTCTCCTGTTCCATTTTATGGTCTCATCTCCAGCATTTGTCTGGTTTTATAGCCTGTTTTAGATCTTTCAGAAGTTGAGAGGTGCTTCAAACTCATAAAGTGCAGCTTTGATTTATGGCTTTGTGCAGTACTAAATAATAAATAAGAAGCTTAAAATAATGTGCTACCAGAACCCTGCCCTCAAGAATATTTTCCACTCCATGGCTCCAAGTACAAATTTTCCATTTGCAACAGAAGATCTGCAAGAGGAACTGTATTATTTTGCACAACAACAGTAAATTTCTGCTGAGGTAGTGAGACCAACCAAACTCGGACAAAACCATGCTAAAATAAATTCTAAGCACAAGGCTTATATTCTTTCCACTTGAGTTATTCAACTTTAACTTGTATGACTGCCACCCTCCTCTTGGTCAGCACTCCCCATCAGGAATACAGCTTTTGAAAAGCTGTAGACACTTATATTAGCAAAGGATTCCTGGTGTAATCTAAACTGTAATTTAAAGTGATGGCACCATCCACTCACCAACTTTAATAACACACTGCAGTATTCCTCAAAAGGAGAATAATGGATGAATGCTTACTTGCCAAGGTCCTGGAATCTCTGAGTGACAGAGTGATGATCTTAAATTTTCCAGGATACCTGTGTCTATCCTTAACACAACTTTTTTTTTGTGCAAAGCCCCCAACAGGAGAATCCTGTACAATCCCAGTTTCCCCAGAGGCAATGGCCAAACTCACTCCAAATGCCCTCTGGCCTGGATAACACTCTTCTGTCAGCGCTTGGGTTTTCTAATCCCTCGGAGTCCCAGAGCTCCTAACACACCTCACCACCAGAAAGGGGTGCAGTTTAACGCCATTACATACTGCGTGAGACTTGCAAAAGCATCGACGTGCTTTGAGAGCAACACAAAACGTGCTTTTAAGGTCCGCTCTATATAATTAGACTAGCAGAGTTGCTTAGCGGGCAGAAGGGTTTATAGCTCCCGAACAGGCAGCCCTGCAGGGGCCACATCCGCCTCGACCTCCAGCGCTGTCGAAGGGGAGCTGGACGTCAAGCCCCAGCTTCTTTCCTTCACTGCGAGCGAAGCACCAAGCCGTGACTGAGACTGAAACAATCCGCCCCTCGGCCCTACAAGTTTTCCCGGCCCGGAGAGAGCCCCTGCTAACCCCGCTCTCCTCCTTACAGCGCCTCCCGCCTGCCTGGCAGCCGGACCGATCCCCTGACCGTGACCCAGCCCGGCCTGGCACTCACCTCAGCGCCGCGCCGGGCCGCGTCTGTTGCCAGGCAACCGGGCAGCCCAACTGGACCGCACCACTAGCGGCTGGAGGGGGTGGTTGGTGCTGGGGCGACCCGCCGTGCTCGGGTGAGCCCATTCGAGGCGGGGGGCAGGGGAGATCGCGTCTGCCGCAGTTCAGCTGGCTTTTACCGCAAAAGCGCAACACATGAAAACGAACGCACTTTTTTTTCGTAGTAAGTGTCGTTTTCAGTATCCACAGTGTGACCGCTGACTGGGGAGAGGTGGGGTTTTTTGTTTTGTTTAAATACTAATTTTTCTTTATCATCATTCTTTAAAAAAGATCATTATTCTTTAAAACCACACAAATTGTTCTTCCTTGATAAGGCTCAGATAAAGTTTCTTCTCTGAGGTGAGGTGATGCAAAGCCAGCTTGCATCATGCTGTGTCCGTCGGGGCCTGCGTTGGCTCAAAACAGACCTGGAAAGTTTTATTGCAATATTTCAAAAGAGACCATCTCTTCCTCCCACAACCTATGTATTCTCACTTTGCAGTAGGAAAAAGCAGTCCCGTGAAACATAACCCTGATACCATTTTGTCAGTGTATTGCTCTTACCGCCCGCAACTTATTTCACATTTACATGTATGGGGGGCAAGGGAAAGCACAGACAGATTGACAAAACTGAGAACTGCTGAATTAAACACCTCAGTGCTTAATTCACACAACCTAAGCTGCTGAAGGTACCCTGGCAACCCGTGTAAATGTTGTCCAAACCTGTAAGCCCTCCAGACTCCCAACAGAGCTGATGGAGGAGTCAAAGAGAAAGAATTCTAAGAATAAATAAAATTATTCTCTTTCAGGTTTATAACATGGAGGTCGAATGTGACCAAAAGTAGTGCAATGCTCAATTTAAATAAAAAAGGAAGGAAGGAAGAAAAAATTCACGTCATAAAATGCATGTCCCTGAAAGTGGTTCCCATACTTAGTAAAATGTAATTGCTGTTGATTAGGAAAGAATGACACCTGCACCCTTGACAAGGCTGGGGAGAGACGCCCAGTGATGACAGCATTCAAAATGGGCCTAGAAGAAAGTTCAGGATCTGCTTCTACAGTGTCTTTGCATGAGCTGCGGCAGCCGCTACCCCACCATTTCACAGCATGTTGTCTGTCAGAGCTGGTTCTCACCCCACATCTGCAGGTGCCCAGTGTGCTGCATCGCTCTAAAGGCATACCACCCCTCAGAAAGGTACCCGAAACATCTCTTGCCTGCCAAAACTCTTGTTTCAGCCTTCCTTTCCTGGGTGCTTGCAACCTCTTCCTCATAGCTCCATGTGTGCAGCTCTCTGCCTCTTGTGGAGATTTGACAATTTCAAACAGTAGTGGAAGTAAGCTAGCACTGTTCCAAACCATCCATGGCCTCAGCTGGGTAAACAGACTAAGGCAGACAGTTTATTCTCCACTCAACAAGCTGGGGAGATGGTTTGACATTCTTTTCTCTTGCAGAATGGATCTGCCAAAGAGTTCTCACAGAGGCCTACTGCAGCGCCTCATCCCTGGCAGCGTTCAAGGCCAGGCTGGGTGGGGCTTAGAGCAACCTGTTCTAGTGGAAGGTGTCTCTGCCCATGGCAGAGGGACAGATCCAAGCGATCTTTGAGGTCCCTTCCAATCCAAACCGTTTGATGATGATAATGATAGTGATAATTGATGACGATAATGATGATGGTGGTGGTGGTGGTGACTGGGCTGCCTGAACAGGGTTCCCTGGCCCAAGGGGTGGTGTCTCTGCAAAACACTACATTTTTTGTGCCACAGTAAAGGTAGATACACACAGCCAAGTGCAACGCTACATTGTTTAATTAAACAAACACCCCCTCTCAGTATATGTGAATTCTTGGTAATAATTCTCTGCAGTCTGCTGCTGCTTTTAGGTTTCCCAACTCGTGACATCTGTCACACTGTGCTGACTTCTGCTGCACTGTGAGTCAAGCAATGGTTTGCGCAGGTAGAATTTTCCAGGTTTAATTTTGCATCCAGCTTGTTTCAAATACTCAGCGTGCACATGAGTATAATGAGAGAGTCGCAAAATATTGGCTCTTCATTCACACTGTTGGTGCTTAAATCTAACATCATCTCCAAAACTCCATTGCCTCTTTCAGAAAATGCCCCACATTCTGAGGTATGTTCAGGAACAAAGCTCCCTCGATTGCACACACAAACATGAGGAGGAGTGGTGGTTTTCAGGGGAAGCTGTTACAATATGAATGAAATAATAAAATATTCCTTCAGCCAAAGGAAGAGAGAGAATGACTTGGCACCCCACTGAGATAATGCAGCATTGCCAATGTGGTTTCTTCAGACTACTGTAATGGCATTGTCTGGCTGCCTCTCAGACCCCCTTTTAACAATTTGTTTAATCCTTCGACCAGTTTCTACCAAAGTTTGTGGGAAAGCATTGCTCTTCAAGAAATGAAAGTTACTACAAGTTTGGCACGGACAGGGGCAAGGAAGACTGAAACATTTGCCCTTTTCAAGGGAAACAATGCTCTGTGAGCATGGCAGCTGGGCAGCTAGCACATGCAAAAGGGCAAATCAGGACAGGCATAGTGTGGAGTTAGAGCAAATGCTGCCGATTACTCCTGCTCTAGGGATGTGAGAATGTCCTGGTTAAACCACAACAGGAGAGAGGTGAGGGTGGTGTGTGGGAAAATAGGGAGCATTACAATTCACAGTCCCAAGGAGCATGTATAGAGATGAGCTACAGTTACTGTGGTCAGAGTGGGCATGGAGAAGGAAAGTGGATTCCTTCATTGTGTTCTTCAGCTGGCAACTTTCTTAATCCAATGGCTGGATTTTCAGTGCACAGGTAATAAGCTATATGTTTTGTGGCAATAGTCCTTGACTTTATGGGTAGATCTGAAGCACACCTGCATTCTGGATGGCTCCTCATCTTATCCAACCTGTCTGGGATAACGGGCACTGGTAAATTGGAATAGACGCCAGAAGATATTTCAAGGCAAGCAAAGAACAGCAGTGCTTTGAGAAAAAGTACTAGTGCATGTGTAAACTTTGGCTCTTTATTGAAGCCACACTCATTATTATGCCACAAGTGAACCTAACAAGCTGGGACCCCAGAACCCCACAACCAGGGTAAGCACACAGCCCCTTTACAATAGTTTTGCCACAGAAACAAAATCTGGAAAAACAAAGTGCTGTGATGCTAGGGAAGGGAACTTCTGAGGAACTGCCTAAGGGGAATCCAGGATAGCTGAAATCTCCCTCCCACCAACAAGGTAACACAGGGATCCAAACACGATGACATCTTGCAACCTACAGCATCAGGACAAAATGCAGACTTGCTGTTTCTCTGGATGTTGTATTAGAGGGTGAAGTCCAGGGAACACTTACAGTCCTCTTTGGCATGGGTGGGAAAAGCAGACCCTCCATTTGCCCTTTCCCTGGTGTTTACCTCACACTCAAGATTGTCTTCAGCTCCAAGAGCTCTGCTTGCCTGGGCTTAGTGAAAGGCGCAGGTAGCCAGCTCACCTGCAGCAGGCTCTGCCAGCCTCCTCATTTCTGGCTCCCAGAGATGTGTGCTTACTGTGGGAGGCATGTGCAGCGCTGTTGAGAGCAGAAGCAGTGCAGACAGCCTTAATCACATTCCTTCAACTCTGTTTCTCAGCAGGGCACTTATTCCAAGGCTGTATTTCCTCTTAATCGATTACCTCTGCCATTGTGGGGCTGACATCTTACATGGGACTCCTGCTTGGTCCCTTATCATGGGAGCATGAGGAATGGCCATTCCCCAGCAGCACCCATCGATAACAGTGAATAATAGCCAGGAAGGGAGGAAGGCGATAGTAAGGACATGCTCAACAGAGGTGCTGTTATTCTTGGGACAGGAGGCTTCTGCAGAAGAGGATAGTTTGGGGGGTGGACGGGGAAGGGTGCTGTCATAGCTGATGCTCTCTAGGGCTCGACAGCTGGAGAGAAACATTGGCTAAGGATGGTCAAAGCTAGGACAGAAAAAAAGGAAGGAGGGAAAGGGATGAATTGAAAGAAGCTAGGAGCCACGCTGCAGAGCATACAGACAGCCCAGTGTCCTCTGGTGTGTGAGGGATGAAGGAAACAGACTGTGATTGACAATGTGGACCATCTGGGTGATCATCTTCTGGATTTCAGCTGTCCTGGTAAGTACTCAGAGCTATTTATTCTCAATTGCATGGAATCACCTGTCATATGAGTAAGTGCACTTCTATTCCATGAAGTTGTGTTGTCTTTGTTTAAAAAGGTCTGTGTAGAAGCTGGAATAATTTTTACTTTATTCTTGCTTCTGCTGCTTCCTGCCCAAATTGACAGAGACCAGATGGCTGGATGCTGGATGCCTCAGTTTCCTGACCTATTTAAAACAGCAGTATTACTAACATGTTTTGGTAAACATAGCAAGTTCTGTGATAAAGAAGAGATTTTATGTTACTTAGGAAAACTTTGCTGATTTACACCAGCGAGCAGTCCCCTAAAGGGGAATGCCCACCAGTACCAATGCCTAAGTTGACTCAAAATGAAGGAATGCAAAGCAATGTTTGACCCACAAAGTTTGGTTTCTTCCTTTTAGCTGTATCACTTTACTGGGATGTTTACTGGCAAACTGTCACTGCTGAGCTCCAACTCGTCCGCGGGGACAGCAGAACCTGGGCTGTGATCTCCAGGAGCTGTTCAGCTGATTCAGATTTTGAAAGCATACAAAACCAAAACTGAAATACATCCAGCTTGGGTGTGAGACATTGGGAAAGGATCAAATTCTTGTCAAATGCAAAAAATTACAGTTTCATTACAACTACAGTAAAAATCAATCTATTTGTTCCAGCAGGTGATTTGGTTCACACTCTGAGAAAACTTGAGTTTTGTCTAGACATTTTAATTACATAGTAAATGCAATCTGCAAATATTTTTGCTTTTTGATTGTCTTCCACAATAAGAATAGTGACTTTTATGGTTTTCTTGTCATTTTGCTTTCTTAAAGTTAGGTACTACCTGAAGGACTCTATAAACAGATATGATTGTTCAGGGTGCCACTGAAAGCATCGCTTTCCATTTGTTCTTTCCTAATCCTTAAAAATACGTATTTTGATTTTGCCAGGCATCTTTTATTCTCCTTTAAATCCTTTCATTGAACTAAACCCACTTACATTCAAATTAAATAGCTGTGTATTTCGTGGCTGTAAATATTATTTATATAAATTAGTCTATTGATTTCACAAGTTAAAAGCTGTAGTTGACTGCTGCTATCAATTTCACAAACTGCAGCTTTCTGACTATTCTAGTTATCTAGACCACTAGTTATCACAGCTATTTCTATGTGAAATGGTGCTGGTGTCTTATATTGTGTTTAAACAAAACAGGAGGATGTCTTACCCTCTCATCAAAATCTGACAGCCTGGGAGCTGGGAGCTGTTCCAGTGAACTATTTAGGAAGAGACCAAGAAGCTGCATGTAAAGAAGCCCATTTACCTCCTTGATTTCAAGGTTCAGGGACAGACTGTTTGCTCCCAGTTGTGAACAGTAAACAGGAGCAACATTGAGTATAGTCAGTAGCAGAGCAGGGTTCTATGCCAGTGGCATAGGAAGTGGGATTTTGCATCGCTCAGAAAACAGCCATGCTGGACCTGCAATGGCCCCCTCATACCTAGCCTGTCCCATCAGATGCCAGCATTGGCAAAGACTGACTGTAGGACCATGCTTGTGGAAAACAAGGTCTTTAAACCAGCACCTGGGGGCTCACTGCTTTCTCTGGGTTTAAAATCCTGTTACCCACACATCTTTTACCAGATAGTAGTATCTGTCTGATCAGGAGAATAGCATGTCCATCACTTGGGAGGGTAAAACAGTAATTGTAAGACATTCACTATACCACATTCCTGTTTGAACAAAACATTTTGTGCAAGAAAAAAATGCTGTATCAGATCAGCAGTATGGTCTTCCCAGATGAATGTGCTAAAAGCCTGTAGCCTCATTCTAGTTGTAGAGAAATAACATAGGCTTTATATCTCTTTCTAGAATGAAAGTTTTCTTAGGACCTACATTCCTTAAAAGAAAACAGTGCCCACAAGATGTATAGGCTTATTTAAGATGAAGAATTTTCCTGTTTCTAAGAGTGTTACTAATGTGATTGCCAGCATTTATTTTTACATATGTTAGTATCATCTTGAATGACCTGTGTACAAACCAGACCAGTTCTGTTGGCCACTTCAAATGCTCAACACTAATATTGGTTTTTAATGTATTTTCAAGGCAACTTTTGGACAGAGATACTACAGAAGTATCTTGTAGGTCTTAACTGGCACATTTGTACTTGTGAACTCTGAAAATGTACTAAATTGCTTCACTATTTGTAATCAAACACATAAAAATAGAGAGTGACAGTGCACATTTAAAAAATCTGCCCATTTTTAGAAATTATCAAATTCAGCCTTCAGCTAACAACTGGAACTACTAAACACAATTACATTTCTTTAGACATGTTGGTCCAGTCAGATATTTTTATTTTTATTAAGACTAAATAGATTTTTAAAATCTAATGTCTTCAAATAATACATGAATTAAAAATACATTTAAATCCTGGTACTGGAAGATAGTTTATTTCTCCTGAATTTTTTGCATGTGTGATTCCAGAAAATTCATTACATTAATGGTAATACATTATCATTACTAAGTGTTTTTTAGTTTAGTTATTTCATCACACACAAAGACGAGGAAGAAAGATCATCAAGTAAAATACAACCAACTGGTGAGATGATGCATGATACACTGCTGAAAATATCAGACTTTGTTCAGAAATACAATACCCAGAATAATTCCAGCCAGAATGTCTGGTGGGCAAAAATGTAATTTTAGAAAAGCAATAGTTCTCATTACAAGGCTTTCAGTGATCATTTTGTCTCTTAAATCTAATCTGGAAGTGATCAGCAATGATACAAGATTGAGTATGTTGAGTAGTAATATGATGCTGCTGGATTGACTTTTCCACACAAAGTACATTAAAAAATTCCAATCGATACTTTTCAAATAATACATCCTGTTGACTTGGTTTTAATGTTTTAAGCGTATGTGCATATACACGTATGCATATATATGTGTGTGCACATGTAAGTTCCATAGTGGGAATTTATGAAGATTTTTAGGTTTGCTCATGAGAGAGGAATTATCTCACTTGTTAGAATGGGAACCTGCTTATATTCAGTATTTTTATTGTCAAAAATAACAGAAATTAGTAACATAATAGAAATGGTGAAAGTACTTTTTTACTGCAAGACGTAAGAGCAGGGAGCTTGTCCTGCAAATGATTTTTTAATATATAGCATTTTAATGGTTGGTAGCTGATTTTTACGTTCATTTTGGTCCAGCTACATATAGCCTAAACTGCACATTTAATGATGCATTTAACTTACATCAGGATTAAGTTAAAACTAACATTTCCCACACTAGTTTGTGAGAATAGAGGACAAGGCAAGACAGGAAGGGGAAAAAATTACCTTAGGGCAAATTACTACCTACGTTCTCACAAAAATCTGGGTGAGATTCTGTTTTCAGGTTGGCTCCTGCAGCTTGCTGATCAGTAGCAGTGAAACAGGCTTTGGTGGTCTGCAACCCGTAGACTTATTTGGATCACTTGTGCCTGGGAAAATGACCCTTCGGGACTATTGTTTAATGCTGCCAGGGGCAAGTAATTAATTCTTTGTTGCTCTAGGAGAATCCAGGAGTGCTTTGGATGTCTCTCCAGTCTTTTGGAAGAGCGTCCTGCTCATGTACTTAATGTAGCAGAATAACACATCTTTCTCAATAACAGTAATGTCAGCAAAAGAGACAAGGCAGAAACTCAGTCTGTCCTTGCCTGCTGCTGCTATAAAAAAAGCAGACTTCCTTAGGAAAACTGACTGTATTTCAAGGAAATATTTCCCATAATCAGTTGATAGGGTTGCATGGGAGTGTGAGCATTGGAACAGCAAACCCTGTTGAAGGGATGTAAGTTTTAAAAGAAAAAGTGATTCCAGTGCTTTTAAAATTTGCAGATCAGAGCTGTTCCACCTATTTGTGACCTCCTGAGTGTCCTGAAAAGAGAGGAAGAAAACTGTGCTGAGACTCTCTCCCTGGAGGCAAAGAACAGAACGACAGAAAATGATCTGCTCCTGAGCTCAGGTAAAGGCTGAATGCATGTGCATGGTAAAAAATGCTTTCAGATGAGCTAGGTGGCCTCAAAATCAGATAACCCACACTCCTTCCCATAGGAGGCATGCACCTTGTATACATCTCTCATTTAGGAGCGAAAAAATGAGTAAGATCTAGTATAAGGCTCCAAGAATAGGATTTTGACCTTACTGGGACAGCAATAGATGTAGGAGCTAACTCAGCTGCTCTGCTGCAGTCCTCACAGCTAGGGAGCACAGCAGCAACAAAATCTTGCATACTGCAGAGGATTTTGAATTCTTCTCACCTTGGATAAGGATGCAAACAAGCTGAACTTCACAGGACTGTGCAGGAGCAGACCAGCACTAGCATTAATTAGCAGGCAGTGCTGTTTTACAGATGGTGTTGTTTTAGTTCAGTCACATAATTCTACCTTCTGTGCCCGCTCTCCCAAAATCTAGAGAAAGAGAAGTTGAAACTATAAGATTTGTTAAATCTTTGAGAAAGCATTTCCAGTGGCTGTCAATATTGCTCTTTTAACATTACAGGGCAGATTAAACAAGGCATACTGCCATGAGCTCAGGGATATCCACATGGCAGAAATTTTTAAGCTGAAAGTGGCCAGAATGACTATGCCCCTCTCTGTCTCTGTAACTCTGTAAGCACACCTCCTAGCAGTGAAACCCCAGAGGAATAAACAAGGGTAAGATGTACATCTTTCCGCAAGTAATGGTTCCCAAAGACAGAGCCCAGGAATTTTTTTTTGCTGGTCATTGCTCTAGGAGGATTTGTTACCTTGGTGAATTATGAAGTAACTCTTTTATTCTGGGAAGCAATGCATTTGAAAATACCTGTTTCTGGGAGGAGACCATCCCAACACTATAATTTTTCCAGGTATTTCTGTGCACTGAGTCTGATTTGGGGACTTTATGTTTGATAATCCAAACAATGCTGCATAGCTAGGTATAAATATCGCACAATGTGATGCTTCATTTGCTGTTAAACTGTTCCTTTGATGTAAATGGTTACCAAGTTCCATAAACATTGGCATAGGGAGGACACCGGAGCTGAGGTGCCCTGGCTGTGAAAAGTTCTGTATTTTCAGGCACCAGGACTGCTGTGCAGGAGAATATCAATACATTTCTAGAAATGCAAATATCTTTGTTGGGATAATGAAGGCTGGCCTTGTAAAGCATGAAGTGCTTGAAGGCAGCATTCAGCACTTTCTGCCCTCTGCTTTCAGTGAGTGTGCAGGACATTCGGTACACAACAGGACCTGCCAGGCATAGGGTGGTCCTTGTATGCTTCAGTGGCCTCTCTTTTCCCTGTTATGTTACAAACCCCACAAAGAAGGCTTTGCTAAAATCAATGACAGTGAGCAGAGACAACAGGGACCTAGTCTAGATTTCAGACTATGGCTGGAGAAGAACAAAATCAGAAAGGCCAGAATTGCAGTTTATAGCACAAAGGACATCAACTGTAGGTCTTCTCTATTAACACTCTGCACCACAGACCAAAATTTACCTATGCCAGCTTGTAGCACCTAAGCAAGATGTCAAAGTTGAGATCACCATCATGCTGCGCTCCGTTGACCACCAGCTGCCTGATCCATCTCTACCAGTCCTGCTAAAAGGCAACACAGCCAAGCCAAGGGCACACAAATCCTCCCTCACACCCTGACTATAGGAGCGGGACCACAACAAGCCCAGCCTTGGCTGGGGAAAATGGGGTGAGTCTGGGTGGTGTCAGCCAGTCCCTGCAGCTGCTAGAGGCCGCAGCTGGCAGAAGGTGCAGGGAGGGCAACGGAGCCACAGGCTTGTGCCTGCAGAGCCCAGCAGGGCTCTAGGTTCAATAGCTGAGATGGGTCCTCTAGCAGCTGTGCCACACTATCAGAGGTCTGGCCTTGGACAGAAAAACAGTATGGGCAGATTTTGCCAGAATATTGGCGTGCATCAGTGTTTTGCGCTGGCCTGCAAATGTGAATTCCTTCCCTTTATAGTGCCAAGGGCTGACAAAATTTGGCAAAGCTTTGCTCTCCTGCAGTAGAAAAGCCATTGAGACCCGCAGCCAAGCCCAGACTGTTAGCATTATTCATTCCAATGCAGTCTTGGCATTATGAAAGAGATGGACAAGCAGAGTGGTATTCATGGTGATAAAAGGATGACATCGATACTGCTCCTCTCTGCCCTTTCCCCAGTATCATTCTGAAGCTGCTTAAACTCCTAGTCAAGTTGTATCTTTTTCTGTTTACAGGACTATGTAAAGAAAACATACGTGGAAGCTTTAGAAAGCTTCACATGAAAGAAGATGTGGAAGCTTTAGGAAGACTGAAAAATGAGCTAAAAAGTTCACATATGGTTTCCTTCATCTTTCCAGGGCCATTCAATTGTTACTAGAAGACAGATGGGTAGTCAAGGGCCTGATAAAAAGGTCACAGTGCCTCAAGTTGCTCTTTGTCTGGCTAGTATGTATCAGTGGAATCAAGAATCAGAATGGAGCAGGCCTACAGCTTGCTGGGGGTGATTCGAAGCAAGCAGGACCTGTTCTGCCCTATCCGTGTGTCAACAGATTTCAGCAGGTCTTGCTCTGTCTCATCCAGGTACTCTGCTGTTCAGAGTTCTCAGCATCTTTGTTCCTGTAGCTGCCTTGGTCCCTGAAAGATGCTGCCTGGTGCTTTGTTGCTTATTTCATTGTGTTTTATTGTTGGGAGAAGTTTCACGGTGTTTCATCACAGGGAGATGCTCCATGGTATTTTGCTGTTGCTCTCTCAGGCAGATGTGCTGGAATGTGGGATAACATGAGCTGCTGGCCTTCATCCCCCGTGGGACAGACTGTCAGTGCTCTGTGCCCTGAATTCTTCCAGATGCTGACTGGGAAAAGAGGTAACACTAAAGATATGCTTTTATTGCCCAGGTGTGCTTTATTAAATATGTTATTTGCAAAGATGCTACTGTCAGTTTTCAGCTTGAAGTGAAATTGTGCCCCTGCTTCTTTTAAAGAGTAATGTTCACTTAGCAGCAAAATTTCCAACACTAAACTGAATGTGGGAAAGTCTGGAATTAAAGTAGCAAAGTGTTTTAAGTGTTTACTTTTCTTAACCAGGTGGAAAAAAGTGAAGGAAGTAAATTTTGTCCTGAGAAGCAGTTTTTACCATGATTTCTTAAGGGAAAAGTTTTCACCATTCAGCCTCTGCTTTTACGTATTTTTGTCTGTCTTTCCCCTTCTAATAGCTTCCAGAGCCAGTGGCTGATCTCAGCTGAGCTTGACACAGACAAAAATTCACAAAGCATTAAGTTCACACAAGTTTTGGCAAAACAGCCAGCCACGTTGGGGTAGAAGATACCTTTTTTGCTTCCATCAAGAGGAAATCTGTATCAGAGGGTTAATCCCTTGGTTGTGACAGGCTCCACACAAGTGGCACAAATCCACGGAAACTCAGATGTCGCGGCTTATCAAACAACTTACTCAAAAACAGATGAACTCAAGCAACACTTGTTGCTCTTTTCCTGGGATTTTTAAGCAAGAAGTGAAGTGAAATTTATTCCCAGTATGCTGCAGTAATCATAAGACCTTAAGGAGGAGTTTCTGTCTGCATTCTGTTCATTTCTACTTTTCAGCAATGCCCAAGAAATGTGCTTACATTTTTCTTCAGCGAGTTAATGATTCAAATTGAAATAGGGTTTTGCATTCTTCAGTTATAGGACACAGATTAATGAGATCTAGTACTTACAGAAAAGCAGACATTCATTTTATGGAGGGAGGAATGGGAGACAAAGTATTAGATTGTCTAATAAACATCAGAGAAGACAGATGAGAAGCACTTAGCGCTCTTTAAATAAAAGCAGACATGAGACATTCAGATTAAAATAAATACTGTGTACTTTCTGTACACACAAACAGAAGCTGCCCCTTGGGTCCTATAATCTGGTTTAAAGACAGAGGATAAACTACATAAAGACACAGATCACTGCTGAAGAAATCATCCACCTGTCATGTGCTCACAATCTTTTGACTAGTGATACCAGCCCTTGAACGCATTAAATGAAACCCTGCCAGTATGACCACTAGAGGGAACTGCACCCTGTCTTTGACCTTCTTACCGGGGAGGAAAACAGGAATTTGTACATCCAAAGGTCATAATTACATGTCAAGTGTGCACTGTATTATCTTGGAGATTGTCTAACAGTTTTAAAGTTTAGTTGCCTTCCTTATCGAGAGGGTAGGAGCTGAACCACTTCTGATAAGCCATAATCAAAATGAGTGTTCAAAACAGAAACCCAAGACATGGTTCATTGGAATTTGCATCTTATTTCAGTCTCTGCATCTGGCATTTTGGGTCAAAGTCAGCAATAGTTTATTCTCATTCTCATAGCCACATTCTCCTCTGATTTTCTACTGTGGTTGGCTTGTGACTCCTGCATTTAATTACTGTTAAAGTCATTGCCCTGTTTGAAGCAATTTTGCAAAAGAAAAAAGAGAGATCTGTTTGCTTGGAAAAAAGGCAAAAGTTTTCTCTCCTTACTACCGACAAAGCAGATGGGCAGCCACAAATGCCAAAGACCCACACGTTAAGGGCTACAGATAGCTCTAAGCTCTGACCAAACCCTGATCTCTGTGCTTTGTGCTGACATCTAGACTTGCATCCACGGCCCGGACTGTCTGGCCCCTTCCCATATAGCAGACCAAAGGAAAAAAATAATCTGTAACCTAGCAGTAACATAACTGAAGTTCACATCCAGACCTGCACATTATGTTTCAGGCAATAAATCTGGAAAGGTGCAATGACTATAGGGATTCGGAGTCAGAGAAGGCCACATCAGACATCCCCAGTTCCAAAGCCATACCTTTAGCCAGTATACCCCCTTGCCTAGGCAACTCCAGAAGACTTGAAGTCACCAGTAAACACCAAAAACTGATTGTTAGATGGACTGCAGATCCCAAGTCCACTCTGAGTGGGGCATGCTGCAGCTTCCCCAGTGTGTGTGTTACCCATAAGCAAGTACCATTGTTAAAATTTTGCTCATAATCTTCCATATAATATAATGTATCTTGCATATAATGTAATCACATGCACACACCCGCACAGAACTTCATGTCTTCTGTCTGATCTACTTTGACACCCTCAGGCAACCCAGTTACAGACATGTTTACAAGCACACCACTTTGCTCTGTGTTAAGTATGTGTGTCTTAATAATTGAAGCTGAAGCAAAGAATTTACCACCATAAGACTCCCTTGCTGAATGCCAAGACAGGTTGGGGAGAACTATTTGAGAGAGCTGTTTCTCTTCTGTTGCTGCTACACTGCAGCAGGACATCATAGAAAACCTGGCTTAAAAAGCAATCCTGGCCCTCTCAAAGGTGCTAAGCTGGAACAAGGTGTTCATAAAAGCTTCAGAATAATGGTCTGTTACTGACACACCCAGAGCTCTTTCCATTTGGAAGTCTCAGCATGTTTGCTGTGCCTTGCTGTTTTACAGAGGTGAGTTCAAATCAAGTATAGACATGCTGTCAGGTCACCAGAATTAGCCCAGAGGTAGCAGCAGCCCTGACTCTGTCCTGACAATCTCAGCAGGACTTCAAAGAGCATAAACCAGTACCAAACACTGCTGCGCATGCATCTACCTCCATTCCCTCAACACTGCGGGAGTGTTTTGCAGGAACTGGAGGGCCTTAGAGTCTCCAGGGCTAAATGTGTGGGAAAAAAATTGGACTTTTATGATGCCTTCTGGCAAGGCTTCTGCCAAGAACGGCTGCTGATTTCAGGTCCTCTCTAAGTCCTTGCTAGTATTGACATCGCTGCAACAAAGACAGGATTTCACTCCATGTTTCTAAAGTGTGGCTCCTACCTGACAGACTAATGTGAGCAGAATAGCAGGTAGTGGTTTTACTTCTTTGTAAAAGTTTCTCTTCTCTTCAGCACATAACCTACATGCCTGCTAGGGTCATTTGTTTCCAGTGAGATTGTAAGGTGTGCAGGGCAGGACTTCCCACTTTCACTTTAGTCCCAAACATGAATATGGACATGTTCAAACCTGTCCTATTCAACCATGCGCAACTTGCTGGGGATCCATCTCACTCAGCGTTAGGAACCTACAAGTCAGACCATCCCAGCAGAAGTGGGTCAAACTGTCCTCTGCAGATGTCTGTCTGAAAATGAGGTGAATTCCACAAATGCCTCTTTTTCTCCACTGACTAAAAAGACAGCCACAAGGGACACAGTTGGACTCAAGCATTCAGTTTCCAGAAGTCTAACTTAAGTGAGGGGAATCCCATCCTAGCCTTTAATTTACAAGTAAGCAAGGAAATCAACAGTGTAAGATGATGCCAAGACCTACATATGGGAACAAAGCTTTCATTTTTTCACTGAAATCTCACCAAAAAGCTGTGACCATCTAAAGTCTTGTGCTCTCTTTGGACCACAACAAACCACAGTGAGGAGGCGGGAGCATTCAGGAAAGTACCAGTTTTGCAAAGTATGAATCTGTGATTGAGCAAGTCATGTGTTTGCTGATCTTGGAATACTGACAAAGAAATACCAGATGTACTGAACAATATTATTTATGTTGCAATTAATAAAAACACATCCATCACAGTCATCCCTGAGTAGGCAAACAATATCATAACCCGTACAAGTACACTAGGCAAGTATCAACATAATTAGCTCAGCTGCATTTCACTTCCAGCTATGCAGAGTGTATTGCCTGGGGGGAAAATGTTCTCTTTACGCTTGGAGCAACCCTATAGGTTGGTGATGGACCCCCGAGGAGACCAAAGATACAATTTGAAATGATCACACCTGGTTTTGTTTTTTCTTTTCTGTTGTTACCACACAGGTTTTGTCTACCGAAACTGCACGAGTGAAGGTTGGTCTGACCCATACCCAAGACCTGATATCGCTTGTGGCTACAATGTCAATGACACAACAAATGAGGCAAGAGTGAGTATGAATGCGCATGACCACAGATCTACTGCTCTGGGGCCTTGGGGGAGGAATATGTTATGAAGAAACTGAATGAGGTTGTGATTTAGCTCCATTGGGGTTATTCTTAAAACTGTTTTTCAGCATAAATGCTTCCTCCAAATTACCAGAATGGGTTGCTCAGGCTAAAACTTCAGTAGCTGATTGTCCTGGGTTCAGCAGTAGCAGTCATTTTTCTCCTTCTTAGTAGCTGGTGCAGTGCTGTGCTTTTGACTTTCGGCCTGGGAACAGCACTGATAACACCGATG
>WYDI02027366.1:0-12879 GCA_009867235.2 Psittacus erithacus | reverse complement strand
CTGTCTGCACGCGACCGCGCCGGTCCCGACCGTCCTTGTCCTTGCGACGCCGGCCGCACCGGCGGCGCGGCGGAGGAGCCCGGCCCCGAGGCGGCCCCGGCCAGGCCCTCGCAGAACATCGCGGTGCAGGTGGGTGGCCGCGGGGGACGGGGCTGCCCGCGGTGCCGCCGGTGTGGCGCTGCAGGCCGGGTGGTGACCGGGTCTGCCCCGTGGGGGTGATGCTGCGGCGGGCTGATGGCAGCGATCTCCCGTCGCAGACTGACTTCAAGGCGGCCGACATGGACGTGAACACGGATCAGGACATAGAGAAGAACCTGGTGGGTATCGCAGCCCGGGGGAGGAGCCGGAGCGCTTCCCGCAGGCTGCTCACAGTCGTTAATACACCAGCCCTGGGTTCTTGGGCTGTGCTCATTGAGGGAGGATGCGCAGCCCCAGCTGCAGCTTTGGGCCTTGTGTCCCTTCGTCGTTGCCCATCTGGAGTCTGCGCTTTGAAAGCAGAAGGCATTTAACCGTGCCTTCTGCTTGACAAGGGCACATCCTGGGCTCCTACCCATTGCTGAGCATTCCTGCGTGTGCCTGCACCCTTGTTAGTGCGAGGGAAGGGGAAGGTTCTCCCTCTATCCCACCCTCTGCCGCAGGACAAGATGATGTCCGAGAGGGCGTTGCTGAAGGAGCGCTACCAGGAGGTGCTGGACAAACAGAGGCAAGTGGAGAACCAGCTGCAGGTCCAGCTTAAGCAGCTCCAGCAGCGGAGGGAGGAAGAGATGAAGAACCACCAGGTATTGGGCACAGTCCTCACCTCCCTTAGCACTGCTCTTACCCGGCTGAGGCGGCTGCTTTGGCCTCAGTGATCAAAATCAGAATGGATTTAGAGCCAAAACCCTTACTTGGGAATTTTGCTCTTTATTTGCATGGTGCTCGTTTGACTCTAGGAGATCCTGAGAGCGATTCAAGACGTTACAATCAAGAGAGAAGAGACAAAGAAGAAGATGGAGAAAGAAAAGAAAGAATTCCTGCAGAAAGAGCAGGATCTGAAGGCAGAAATTGAGAAACTCTGCGAGAAAGGCAGAAGGTATTGGGATGGACAAGAAAGTGTTTGCTTGTGGGAGAGGCACTGCTTAACCCTGACGTGCACCTGGTTAAGTAAAACGGGATCACTGGAAGCAGTGTTTTGGTGCGTGGTTTTGGACAGACCTGTTTGGGTCTGGTGGGCTCTGCCACAGACACAGCACCAGTGTTTTACAGACATCTCCGAATGGGTTTGGGGCAGTGGGGCACTGCTTGGCTGGTTCAGTGTGCGGGCGGACAGTGCTTGGCAAGGGTCACGTGCAGCTCAGCTCCACTGCTGCTGTCTCAGTGCTGGGGCAGGGTCTCATGGGCCTGTCCAAGGCTCTGCTGTAATACAGGCTGCGTGCTTGGGGCAGAGAACCTCGCTGTGTTCAAGGGGGGTCTAGTGCAAGCAAGACACAAGTCATTTGTACAGATGTGAAGGTTCCTTTGGGTGCTGAACCTGCGCTTTACGGAGCCATCCTGTCGCATCACGAGGGGCTGGTGTTCCCCACTCTGCGGGCTCGGTGATGGTTTGGGATGATGCTGCTTTAGTTCAGTTCCAAGAACGCAGCTCCTGTTCCCCCCGGTTGCAGAGCTGCGTTGGCAGCGTGGCACAGCTCCCCACAGCAGGTGCTGGTTCTATGCCACACTCTTTGTGCAGTGTCATGATACAGCAGAATCTTTGCTCTGATGGATGTTAATGGTTGCTTTCAAATGGTTGTTGCATGGGGCAGCCTCCCGGTGTGGGGTTAAAAGCCTCCTGCGCCACTGAGCCGTTCACACTCAGGTTCAGGGCTGGTGGTAACCCCTCCACAGCTTGTGACTCCCCTTCTCTTTTCTGCCCTGGGCAGGCTGCTGAAGGAGCAGGAGGAGAAAGAGAACAAGATTGCGTCGCTGATTGCAGAGCAGTCTGATGAGAAGTGAGGCTCTTCCCGGGTTAACTCTGCTGGGTTCTCTTTTCCTTCCAGTCACTTGGCCTCGGGATGAATCTGATGCTGCAGGTGGGGTGGGCTGCAGAGAGCGCTCTGACAGGGCTGCCTGGGGTTTATCTCCTCCAGCAGCCCTGTCTCTGCAGTAAATCCTCCTTGATCCTGGTCACAAACAGGCTCCTAGATACTTGTGACATAAAGATCCCGTAGGATTAGAGTTTGTGCTCAGGGGATTGACTTGGCTGTAACTGCTACCTCTGAGTGAATTTCAGCTTCCCAGAGTCAGGGCACACCTATTCTCTGTGTGTTTCCCACAGCTACTCTCAACTCTGGCACGCTTGGGTGTGTTAAAGCTGGGCAGAGAAGCTCCAGAGCAGGGGGGGTTGCTCAGCTCTCCTGCTCCACGCCGTTCCAGTGCCTGAGCTGGCTGCTTCTGGTCCTGTCTGCAGGCAGCTGTGGGAGATGGAGCTGGATAAGCTGAAGAACCAGCACAATGAGATCAACAGGAACATTCTTGAGGAGACAGAACGGGCCTGGAAGGCAGAGGTGATGTCTTACCTGCAAACAGGTGTCGAAGAGGGTCTGTCTGAGATCCCAGATTGTTAATGAATGATCATGTGAAGTGAGGAGGGGTGCAGTATGAGCCTGTGCCCTGGCTGTGGGACAAGAGAAGGGATAAGCAAGTATCAGTGCAGTAAACCTGAGTCTGGAGCGGTGCCTGATGCACTCAGCGTGGCTCAGTGAGGAGGTGATGGTCCAAGGAGAAACAAGGGAGCACGAGACCTGCTCCTCATGTGGGGCCTCTCTCTGCTAGATCCTGTCTCTGGAGAGCCGGAAGGAGCTGCTGGTGTTGAAACTGGAAGAGGCAGAAAAGGAAGCAGAGCTGCACCTCACCTACCTCAAGTAAGTCCGTGCAGCCTCAGGAATGGCAGGTAACTCGTGTCCCTGTGTGCCCCTCTCCTCTTCCACTACCTACACTGGAGGTTTGACTGAAATCGAGGTTTCCTGTGGTTTGCTTACTAAATTAATGTGATTGAGTAGTGTTGCAAAGCAAGGATATGTGGGGCTGTGCTTATAGCCCATTGCTGTGCCCTAGCTGAATGCTGTGGGCACAGTGTTGAGCCCGTGTCCTCGTGTCTGCCCACCAGATCAATGCGCTCTGGTGGCACCATGTGCTCTCCTCTTGCGGGGTGTGAGCACCTCTTCCATCAGCCAAGGAGGGGGATGCAGGAGCCTTTGGGGGTGACCTGTTCCCGCTGTGCTGCCCGGGAGAGCACGGTGCCAGTGGGAAAGCAGAGCTGTGCTTGCAGGTCTGCGCCACCCACGCTGGAGACCATGAGGCCAAAGCAGGAGTGGGAGATGAGGCTCAACAGGATACGAATGACCAAGGAGAGTGTCCGAGTAAGTCCCCAGGCTCCCAGCCTGACCCTGGGTAGCTCTTCACACTGGTGCTACTTTGTAGTTATAGCCTTTTTTGGGAGAGGACCAAGATGTGTGTCCAAAAGCCTGGCACTGCCTTTGTAAGCAGCAGCAGATTGTGTCTGCCTGCAGCTTCAGGCTCGTGTGTGGACAAGCCCTATGGGGATGAAAGCTGTTAATGGAGAGGCAGTTGCTCTGTTTCTCCTGTCAGGTCCTTTTCATTCTCTGACTCCTGTGGAACCAGGGGGTGTCCAGGGTAGGGCCTGCAGCTGTTCTGGGGCTGGTGGTGCTCTGCCCAGGCAGGGGAATCTGCCTCAGTTCCCAAAGCACATCTGTTTCTTTGCTCCGTGCTAGGATCAGTTCAACGACCACATTCAGATGGTGAGGAACGGAACCAAGCTGAGCAGCCTGCCTCAGATCCCCACGCCAACGCTGCCCCCTCCGCCCTCAGAGGTGAGTGTCTCTCCAGCCTCGCACAGGTGGGTTTGCACTGCAGGGAGGTCCCTGCGACACTTGGGCCTGTACCTAGCTGTGCCTGTGCTGCGTGCATTGATGGAGGCTGGGGGGGACTGTGTCTTCTGGAGGCCTGTGCTTGTCCTCTGTCTGTCTGTGCCTCCCTGCAGAGGAGGGGAAGGGTCCCTTCCCCCTGCCTTCAGGAGAGCCACCAGTGCCTGTGGTTCACTGCTGCTCCTGTGTGGCTGGGGAGGAGGGTGCTCAGCTCTGCTCTCAGATGGGTTTATTCTAACCAGCCTTTTCCTTTCCCCCTGTTTTTCTTTCTCAGACAGATTTCATGCTGACGGCATTCCAGCCCAGCCCATCCCTTACTCCCAGACTCCCGTTCCCCATCGGACCAGTCCCCGTGCCCATGGTCATGCCAAGCGCTGATCCCCGGGCACTCTCCTTTCCCCTCCTGAACCCTGCCATCTCCAGGCCCAACCAGCCCTCCCCTCCGCTCCCCGCTTCCCAGGGAAGGAACAGCCCCGTGGTGGCCTCGCTGATGAGCACGCACAGCCCTCATGTGGCCCCCGCTGCATCCATCCCACCGCCGCCGGGGCTGGCAGGCATCGGCGTCGCTCCCGAGTTCCACAGGCTGCAGCCAGCCGACAAGCTGGAAAAGCTCCTGGACAAGCTGCTGACTCGGTTCCCGCAGTGCAACAAGTGAGTGCCTGGTGGTGTCCTTCCTGAGGGGGTCTGTGCTGAGGGCACACGCTGCTCTGCTGCCATCTGGGGTGCCCCACGTACTGGCGGCGCTGGGAGCTCTTAGCACGCTGCTGTCCACGCAGGGCCCAGCTCACCAACATCCTGCAGCAGATCAAGACTGCCCGGAGGACCATGGCGGGCCTGACCATGGAGGAGCTGAACCAGCTCGTGGCAGCCAAGCTGGCGGAGCAGCAGGAGCGGGCAGCGGCTGGGGCTCAGGTGGGAATGGGATGCTTGTGTGACTCTAGCTTTCCCTTGGGAAACACTTCAGTCCTTTCCCTCCGGGCTTCTCTGACGCACCTTGTTTCCCTTGCTGCAGCCTCTCAGCAGGATCAGGGCACCCATGTTCTCTGCCCCCCTGCCCCAGATCAGCACACCCATGTTCCTGCCCCCGGCCCAGGTGGCTTACCCCGGAACAGCAGCACACGTAAGGCTTTTGGGCATTCCTGGAGCACTTTGCCATCCCCATGGAAGTCAAAGGGAGGAATTGGTTGCATTGCGGCCCTGGCTGCAGCTAGTGGGACGAGTAGCTGGAGTGTGGAATATGTGATCTGAGCTGGGGTGCCTGACTTCTGTTCCCTGTCTCTTTTCTGTCCCTTTACTTCTTGTGCCAGACCCCGGCTGCCTGCAAGCTGTGTCTCATGTGCCAGAAGCTGGTGCAGCCCGGCGACCTTCACCCCATGGCCTGCTCGCACGTGCTGCACAAGGAGGTGAGTGCTCCCCCACTGTGCTGCGTGTTCCTTATCACACTTCCTCGTGCTGATTCCCTCTGAGGGCCCTGGGTGTGTGTAGTGAGTCCCTGTTGTACTGGGAGCTTGCCTGGAGCAGGATGTGGTCAATAAACAACTCTGCATCCTCTCATCCCTCCTTCCTGTGGTCTGAGCTGGGCAAACCTGGGAAAATGGTGTACTGAGGAGGGGCTGATGGTCCTGCTGGCGTGAAGGGGGCTCAGGATGGAGGCTGTCAGCAGGGAGTGAAGGAAACCATCCCTTGAAATGAGTGCCCTGGCCAGCGCTGCTCAGGAAGGAGTGGTCACAGCCCGTGTACGTCGTGTTGGTGGCTCTTGACTCACGCTCTCTTCCAGTGCATCAAGTTCTGGGCGCAAACCAACACAAACGACACTTGCCCCTTCTGCCCAAGCCTCAAATGACGCTACTGGAACAGAGCGGTCCCGCGGGAGGAGTTGCTGTGAATAGACAGGATCAGTTCTAAGATTTCTACAGTTCTATATTTATACGGCCATGTATACACATGTACATTTTTATTATATAGGTAATGTGTGTATAGAAAGTCTGTATACATACAAATTCATAAATAAAGTGTGTATATTATGCAGTGACCTGGTGCTGCTCCTCACTTCTTAGCTCGCAGCCTTGCTGGCTTTCTCGAGTGGGAACAGGTAGCCTGGGATGCGGATGCTCGCCATAACCACCTCGTCTTGCCAAGCTCCTGCTCCGGGCTGGCATTCCTGGAGCTCCATGCTTGCGCCAAGCCATTCCCCCCACAGGACACCTCAGTGCCCCACGCCCCAGCCATCACCCAGCACTTCCCCTCTGGGCAATGAACAGCTTCGAGGCGAGCAGCAGCTTTTGTGGTCTCTTTTTTAATGTAATAATAATTTACCGTGGTAACATTCATTGTTCTTACATAGACAATAGGTTACAGAGTACTGGGGCCTGCAGCAACGGCAGCGGTACCCGTCCCGTGCCCACTGCCCTCCTGTGGGGCAGAGGCTGTGCCTGGTGCTGCAGCTTGGGGGCACCATCCTGCTGCTCTTCCCTATCTCTCCCGTACTTCCTCCTGAAGCCCGGGCTGGTGCGCGGACCCATCTCCATGGATTTCGGTGGGGTTTCGAGGTGCTCAGCACCACTTCAGATCTCGCACTGGCTCTGTAGCATTTCCCCCCTTTATTTGCAATCTGTGGCACAGATGCAGCCCCTCGGGTGCAGCACGCTGGGGTCTGGCCACAGCCCGTGTTCCTAGGCAGCCGCTTGCCAGCGCAGGTTAAGGCAGTGTTCCAGCACGGAGTCCCGGGCTCCTGGGCAGGCAGGTCCATGCGCTGTCCCGTGCTGCAGCGGCAGGGCCGGATGGTTGCAGGTTTGGAGCCAGGCATGGCATGGGCCCTGCTTGCAAGCGCTGCTGGTGAAGCGGGTGCATGGAACAGGCTGCGGTGGTGGCTGCTCCTACCCTGCGCCCGTCTCCTCCTCCCACCTCGCACTGGCTCTCTTGCAGCTTTCCCAAAGCACTGCGTGACTGCAGCAGCGGCTTTCCAAGCTTTCCACGTGGTGGTTACAGCAGCCCGGCCCTGCCCAAGCTGCCACCTCGGCCCCGGCACCGCAGGGAGCCCCGTCTTTTGCTCACTGAGGGATGCTGCCCTTGAATGGGTGAATGTTGGTGTTTACAACAAAGCACTTGCCTGTCCAAGGCAGAGCAGCTGGAACTATGGCATTCCCAACTGCCCGCAGCCCCAGGGGAAGGGGCCTGCAGCGGCGCGTTTGTCCTCATGTCCCAGGAACTCCATCTCCATCTCTGCCATCCTCTTGCATCCCTCCGTTTCCATCACCACCTCCTCCAAAACCAACTCTGCCCACCTCCCATCCACAAAGGGCTTCCACAGGACGCTGCTTAGCGAGCCCCGGCCATGGGCTGTAGCCAAGGCCCCAAAACTGTGCAGAGACTAAAGGGATTTAAAAAAACCCAAACCAAACCCCTTAATGTTGGGGTTGGAGCACTCAAATTTCAGTGCTGGAATTAAAAATAGAGCTATATGTGTGTATGGTACAGGTGAGAAGCTGGGGCGCAGCGTGGGACCTGCTATATACACGCTGATGGGCGCAGCTGCACTACCGGTGACTCACATCATATATATAAAAAAGAAATAAATACAACTGGGTTTAAAAAATAAGGAATGCTGCAGTCCCAGAGCTGTGGGTGCCTCCGCCTCGGGAGCGGGAGCCAGGGCTGGGATACACGGACGAGGACACAGAGGGAGCAGAGAGGAGCTGCTGTGCCCGGCTGTGGGCTCGCTGGCGGTGAGGCCGGGCAGGGGCTGCGGCATGGGCTCCCCTATGGCTTTGAACGGGCGGGTGGGCTGGGGAGCACCGTGTCCTTCCGTCCCTCCCCGTGGGGCCAAGGCTGTTCCCATCCCCTTGGGAACGTGGCGAGCGAAAGCGGAGTGGGGTGAGATGGTTGCGTGCTCCTGCCTGTCCCGAGGCAGCTGGGAGGGCAGGGAGCAGGGAGTCCTGCACCGGCAGCACTTGCACAGAGCAGGAGAAATGGCTAGAGCAGATGGTGTCCAGGGGAGCAGGAAGATGGGAGGGAAAGCTCTGCCTCTGGCAGCCCCAGGCTGGTCCTGTGTGGCTGTCTCCAAAAAGCCTGGGGCTGGGGATGAGAGGCTTCAGAGATGGGAGCTCTGGAGCCTGGCTGAGCAGGTATCCACGCAGGGAGCTGCACGGGAAGGCACGGCTGCAGCACAGTGCGCACATGCACAGCTCCCTGCATGGAGAGCCGCAGGGTGGGCTGAGAAGGGATGCTGCACAGGGATGGAGGGCGAAAGGGGCAGGCAGGGGATGGCTCATCAGCGTGACTCCCCAACAGGCAGAGCCCCCAGGGCCAGGAGGCTCCGTGCCCCCACCCCGCTGCCCTGCTCCACGCTGCAGCCCCCAGAGCAAGGTCCTACCTGTCCCTGCCCCACTGCCTCACCTGCACCCTGGGGCCGCCCCTGTGTTCCACCATCACTTCAGCAAGGATATGTCATCAGCAAAGTCGTCGTGGTCCCGCCGCAGGCAGTGGAAGCAGCGCCACTGGAACACCATGAGGCAGAGGGGCAGCATGAAGAGGGCGCAGATGGCTGCCATCACGTAGGCGATGGTCATCAGGGTGGACTCGTCCGTCTGCGGGATGTTGTAGCCGCAGTCCTCCATGTTGGAGTGCAGGTAGGGCCCCTCCACCGCGGCCGTCCGGAACTCATCGTGCACTGAGGGGGCAAAAGGCAGGGCCATGGTCATTGCACGTCCACAGCCCCTCTGCCACTAACGGCCTGCAAGCCCAGCTCTCACCGTGGCAGGCGCTGACAGCAAAGCCGATGCGCTTGCGGGCACGGTCAAAGACCACGTAGAAGCCTTCCATGATCACGGCGCCCATAACGGTGCCCGTGGAGGACTGGGAGATGGCGAACTTGTAGCAGTCGTCCTGAGAGGTGGCCACATCCTCCACCGGGCGCAGGTATTGCTGCAGGAAGAGAGATGCCAGTAGGAATGGGGCAGGCAGCTGCGCCCACCCAGCAGTGGTCCCAGGCAGGGTCAGCGCTCACCTGGGGCAGGATGGTGATCCGGAAGGACTGGTTGGTGGCCTCCCCCATCAGGTAGAGGGACAGGACCGGGAAGATGTGCCAGGGGGTGGTGCCAACCTGCCAGCAAACCAGCTGCTCCCCCAGCCAGAAGCCGTCCGGGAACTTCTCCGTCTGCCAGGGGGAAGGGAGGTGAGCAGAGCCGTGCCGGGTGGCCAGCACTGATGCTCAGGCTGCTGCCAGGCAGCCACGCTGCCCGCAGCCCTGTGCTGCTGCGGGGACGTGGCCACAGGGGAGGGAGGGAAGGGTTTCACTGACCGAAGAGGCTGTTTTGATGGATTTCACCGCAGCCTCAAACACCTTCTTTGGCAGCCTGAGGTTGGTGGTCCCGCTGTCCACGATACTCTTGTCATAGTTGTACTGGGGGCAGAGGAGGAGTGACCAAGATGCAGACCCCAGCCTTGCTCCCCTCCCAGAGCCCCTCAGCAGGAAGGCAGATGCTCCAGCAGCAGTGACAAAGCAGGGCCCTGCTGTCCCCTCACCTCTTTGCAGTCCATGTTCAGGTCCTGCCCATTGACCTCCAGCTTGACGATGATGACCTCGTAGTACCACTCCTTCCGGATGGGTGTGTACCAGATGTCACCCACGTACAGCGAGCGGTCAATGCCACCAATGATCTGCAGCAGGGACAGAAAGGGGATGCCATGGTGTCCTGCCAGCTCCAATGGGGCACATCTCATGCAGGCCTCCCTGGTGATCCTGCAGCAGAGCACTCACCATGCTGCCTCCCACCGATGCCAGCGCCTCTGTCTCATTGGGGGAGAAGCCTGCCCCGCAGAGCTGGAGGGAAAAGATGTTGGGCACCCGGGTCTGCTTCACCAGGGAGTCAAAGAAGGGCTCCAAGCTGTCGTCGGGCTGGTGAGAGGAGAAAGCAGAGGCAGGACAGGGATGTCAGTGCCATCCCTCCTCCAGGGGCTCTCCACGTGCAGGGGAGCTCCCGCTGCTGGGAGCACTGTGGCCCCAGGGACCTCGGCTCCCTGTGCTGCTGGAGCTCAAGGTCACTGGCACAGCTGGAAGCCGGGCCTCTGGGACTGAGCAGAGCAGGGCTCACCCGGGCGATCTCGGCGTACGCCAGCCCCAGGATCCCTTCCCAGTTGGAGCCATTGATGAAGAATTTGTCTGACTCGGTGATGGCAGCGATGTTGGCTCTGACGGTGACGTTGGGGCCGTGGGGAATGGTGACAAGGTCGGTGCCCAGCTCCCCTTCCCACTTGCCCTGGGTGTAGGGCACATACACACCCTTTCGCAGGTCGCGGTAGGTGCTGGACCTGCAATGGCATCAAAGAGCTGTGTGGACCCAAGCTGTCCAAGAAGGGACAGCACGGGGCCAGGACGGCATCACTGTGCCCGCTATGCTCCCCTAGCATACTCACAGCTGCCGCTGGTAGTATCTCCGGAGGAAGGGGTGAGGCGCAGCTCCAACAGCGAAGTTACTGCTCCCTGTGTCCACCAGGATGTTCAGCTGGAGATGGAAGAGACACGGTTGGTCAGACTGCAGTGGGACCCTGCTGTACCATCCACCCAGCTCTGTATGGCTCTGCAGGTGAGTGGTGCTTTCCTTACTCCCACAGCAGGCACATGGTGGCTGTTGTACCATGTGCATGTGTGGGGCTGGAGGGAGCAGCAGCAAGACACGGTCCCTGCATCCCCTTGCTGGGGATGCTGACTTGCTCCCAAAGCTGGCCAGAGGACTGATGGCACAGCACTACACAGCACTGGCTCTGCTAATCAGCCACCCATATGCTGAGCTCTGCTCCCAGTTCCCTTCTGCCTGTGCCCGGGATTACCAGCACAGGCCGGGCTTGGCACACATCCTGCTGGCAGAATCCTGCCCCCAGCTGAACCCTGCCTGCAGCACCAGCACCACAGGGCTTCAGCCCTTAATCTGTGGAGCAGAGGGGAGAGGAGGAGGGTGATCAGCTCGTGCTAATCGCAGAAGCACTGGGCTACAGCGACTGGGGCTTCCTGCACGGTGCACTGACAAGGGTGGCTACAGGCAGCATGTGCTGGGGACACCCTGTGCTGTGCTGGGGACAGGGACAGGTCCCCTGACCCCAGGCTGCCCTCTGGCCCAGGGGGCATTGCAGGCCATGGGTAAAGATCAGAGCTGCATGTTTATACCCTTGGGTGAGCACCAGGAGCTGCTGGGAGCTCCCTGCACATCCTGACCTTCCCATGGCAACGCAGCATCTCCAGCCTCGGCTGCTCCACCAGGACCATTCCCAGGGTGGCTCTGTTTGATCAGTGGGTAGGGGCCATCTGCTCCACACAGCTCATCTCTGCTGGTCCCTGGGGTACCCCAGGAGATGGGTTTCCCTGGAGAAAGACCTGCAGAGCTGATGCTGCAGGGAGAGGAGGATGCACGTGGCAGGGAGGGACTTTGCTCTCATCGTGGAGAAGATGAAAGGTGGGAGGGAGATGGACCAGGGGGCACAGTGGGGTGCCCAGACCACATGTGTGCCTTTGAGAAGGATGCACACACCCCTATGGACAGACACGCTCCCTGTTCTCCTGCATATGCACAGCCATTACTCTCTTCTTTCATGTGAATCTCTTAATTCCATGGCAGCGCCTGGAGGAATCCAGCTCAGCGCACACACCCGCGCCTGCACACGCACCACGCTCATGTCTGGATGGAGGCCAAGGCTGGAAGATGCTGCCCAAAAGGGTGAGTGAATTGGGAGCGCCCTGGAAACAGGTGGTTCGCAGGGAAATTGTGTGGCAGCTGCGACACGTGGCAGGAGATGATGAAATCCCATTGGAAATAATCTCCTCCCTTTGCCCCTCAACATCCCCTGCCAGAACAGGGAATAAATCCCAGGCACACAGGGACACCATGAGACCCAATTCCTGCCTTCCTCCCCTGTCCGTGGTTCACATCCCACTTGTGTTGCTGTCTCCCACCATGTGCCGCGCTGGATGGAGCCGGCTCGAGGGGAGAAGCCAGCCTTTCTCTCAGTGGCTGCGTGGGCTCTGCGTGTTCTGGCAGCACCAGCCTTTGTGGTGGGTGGGCAGCGTGCAGGAACCAGCCCTGTGCTGGAATGTGGACCCTCGAGCAGAGGCCCGATGCGCTGCAGACAGCGGTAGGCGATGGTGTGTGCACAAAGGATTCAGCAGCAGGAATCGGGGTGAGCTCACCCATAAAAGAGGGGAGGAGCTGGTCCAGGCAGCACCTCGGCACCCATCCTGTCCCCAGCACAGGAGCAGACGGTGCCACACACGGGAGCTCTCGGACACAAGGGATGCTGCTGAAAGGACGGAGCGGAGCCCGGTGATGCACCGGCTCTGCCCTGCGGGCATCCCTGCCTCCCCACGCTGCCCACGGCCCTGCTGCAGCCGCGACCTGCAGCGAGCCCCACAAACAGCAACCTCTGGCGCAGTCCTGGGGTCCGGAGGAGCCAGGCTTGGCGCTGGCACAAGCCCGCAGCCGGGCGGTGCTGGCAGGCGCAGGCAGCACCGCCAGCCCCTCGCCGCCCACAGCCGTGTGGCAGCATCCCTCGGCCGGCAGCAGGGATGCACGGACGGACGCAGGGATGCAGCCTGGCACGCACAGCACCGAGAGGCTCCCGCAGCACACCCGGCTCCGCGGGTGACCTTCGGCTCCCCCCGGTGGCCCCGCTGCCCGCCACCCCCCCACCCGGCGGCGGGGCGTCCCTACCTTCTGCGGGGGGCTGCCCACCGTCATCTCCACGTAGTAGCCCTGCCCGGACTTGCCCCGCAGGTTGTCGATCATGTTCACGAAGCCGCCGGCGCCGCGCTCGGCCTCCTCCGGCGCCCGACGCGCCCGGGGACCCGGCGGCGGGGCCGAGCCGCCCCACAGCGGCAGCCGGATACGCGGCGGGGCCGGGAGGGCGCCCGCCCCCAGCCACAGCAGCAGCCAGGGCCAGGCGGCAGCCATGGCCGCGGGCCGGACAGCCCTGCTCCCCGCGGGGA
>WYDI02027364.1:4799-15627 GCA_009867235.2 Psittacus erithacus | reverse complement strand
TGTTTTTCATGTGCCTTAGCATGCCTTCCAGGAGAATCTGCTCCAAGATTTTGCCAGGCACAGAGGTGGGACTGACTTGTCTGTAGTTCCCCAAGTCATCCATTTTCCCCTTCTTGAAAATGGGGGTTATGTTTCCCTTTTTCCAGTCATTGGGAATTTCACGTGACTGCCATGATTTTTCGAATATAATGGACAGTGGCTTAGCAACTTCATTTGCCAGCTCCTTCAGGACCTGTGGATGAAGTTTATCAGGTCCCATGGACTCGTGCATGTTCAGGTTCTTAAGGTGGTCTCGAACCTGATCCTCTCCTGCAGTGGGCCTTAGGTCTTTGTTCTCACTGTCCCTGCGTCTGCCTTCCATGATTTGGGTGGTGTGGTCAGAGCATTCACCAGTGAAGATCGAGGCAAAGAAGTCCTTAAGAACCTCAGCCTTCTCCAAATCCAGGGTAGCCAGTTCTCCTGGTAGCTTCTGAAGGAGGCCTACATTGTCTCTTGCCTGTCTTTTATTCGCTATGTACCTAAAGAATCCCTTTCTGTTATCTTCAACATCCCTAGCCAAGTTTAATTGTAACTGGGCCTTAGCTTTCCTAACCTGGTCCCTAGTTTCCCGGACAACATCCCTGTATTCTTCCCAAGCCTCCTGTCCTTGCTTCCACCTTTTATAAGCCTCTTTTTTCCTTCTAACTTTCCTCAGCAGCTCCTTACCCATCCAGGGAGGTCTCCTGGCCCTCCTACTGCATTTCCTTCTAGTTGGGATGCAACACTCTTGAGCTTGTAGTATGAGATCCTTGAATATCAACCAACAGTCTTGGGTTCCTGAAGAGGCCAAAGTCTGCTCTCTTGAAGTCCAGGGCAGTGAGCTTGCTGCACGCTCTGCTCACTGTCCTGAGAATCTCTAATTCGACCATCTCATGATTGCTGCAACCAAGGCTGCCCTGGAGCATCGCATTTCCTACCAGCCCTTCCCTGTTGGCGAGCAGGAGGTCAAGCATGGCACCTCTCCTTGTCGGCTCCTCTGTTACTTGCAGAAGGAAATTGTCTTCCACACAACCGAGGAACCTCGTGGACTGTTTGTGCCGGGCTGTACCATCCCTCCAACAGATATCTGGGTGGTTGAAGTCCCTCATGAGAAGAAGGGCCTGCGAGCGTGAGGCTGTTCCTATCTGCCTATAATGTACTTCATCCACAGAGTCCTCTTGATCCGACGGTCTGTAACAGATCCCCACAATAATGCCTCCCATTGCTGTTCATGAGGTTCTCACGGTTCCACCTCTACAGCCTGTCCTCGTCCTTCTGAATCCTATCTCTTCCCTCCAGCATATCGACCCCACCACACAGCTTGGTTGAACAGTGCTGGTCCCACCACCGACCCTTGAGGATTACCGCTCATCACTTGTCTCTACTTGGACATAGAGCTGTTGAGCACAACTCTGTGAGTGTCCCATCCAGCCAATTCCTTATCCACTGAGTGGCCCATCCAGCAAATCCATGTCTCTACGGTTTAGAGACAAGAATGTTGTGTGGGATAGTGTCAAATGCCTTGCACAAGTCCGGGTATATGATGTCAGTTGCTCTTCCCTTACCCAAATTTGTCAGGCACAGTTTGCCCTTAGTGAAGTCATGTTAGCTGTCACCAATCACTCCCTTGTTGTCCATGTGCCTTAGTATGGTTTCCAGGAGGATCTGCTCCATGATCTTGCTGGGCACCAAGGTGAGACTGACTGGTCTGTACTCCCCTGGGTCTTCCTTGTTTCCCTTTTAAATGTGACGGTTGTATTTTCCCTTTTCCAGTCAGCAGGAGTTTCACCAGGCTGCCATGACTTCTTAAATATGATGGATAATGTTTTGACATCTACATTCCCCAGTTCCCCCAGGACACATGGATGCATCTTGTCAGGTCCCATGGTCTTGAGCACCATCAGGTTCCTTAGATGATCTTGAACCTGATCTTCTACAGCAGATGGTTCTTCGTTCTCCCAGTCCCAGCCCTTGCCTTCTGTGACCTGGGCAATGTGGCTGGAGCAATTTGTGTGTTTTTTCTGTCCCTTTTAAAGTGCTTCTTTAAAGGTTAGTCCAAAGAGTCCTTCAAACTCTTTCTGCATTTGTTCTAGGTTTTATTATGCTTTTATGCTTCCTTGGTTATTCTCTGCATAAGGAAGGAATGTTACGACTGTGCACTATGTAGGTTGTGGTATAAATGAGGCTGTGCCATTGAAATGACTCTTGTTGTTTGTTGTGAAGATCTTTTTGTTGAGTTACAGAAAATTTTATCAATACCCGACTTTCAAACTTTGATTTGTTTCTCTTACTAGGCATTTGAAAACAACCTTTTCCGGGCGCCTATCTATCTACATAAGATGCCTGAAACGGATTTCCTGATTATCCGGACACGACAAGGCTATTATGTTCGAGAATTAGTGGATATTTTTGTAGTTGGTCAGGAGTGCCCACTTTATGAAGTACCTGGTCCCAACTCTAAACGAGCTAACACCCACATCAGAGATTTTCTGCAGGTATGTAAAGAGACAGTGGAGATCTGAGGGGTCTTTGGAGAAAGCCCATGACATAGGCATGGGTTTCATGTTGACAGCTTTGCCCTGAGATGTTCATTGCCCTGCTGTGGTTCCCTTTCTTTTTGTTGCTGTGGGGTAAGAGCACTGTAAGAATTAGAGGTTAACCATACATACCATTTTGATTGTCATATAAGCAATGATATATAGCATGCTTCCTCTGTTTATTTACATCCTGTCTGATAAGTATATGGTAGAGGCTAAAATAAAATGTTATATGATTATATAAAGTTTAGGAAACTGAAGAAATTAGAATGAACTTTGAAGTGGTTATGCTAAATAAAATGACAGTTCCTTGGGTTTTACTAAGGAGCAATAAGGGATTTTTTTGCAGGTTTTTTTCTTTTTTTCCACATAATTAGAGTTGCTTCATAGGTTTTTGTTGATTTCCTAGATCCTGAGGTAGTTAAGCTTTGGGACTGTCAGTGACCATTCAAATAAATATCCACAAATTTAGATTTTTGAAAACACTTCAAGTAACTTATTGTCAGCTTAATTCAGAATTATAACTCAAGAGGTACTTGCAGAGCAGTAAAATCCCTGCTGTACTTAGAGTACAAGTTTCTGTACCAAAGCATGAATATTTCTAATGTGGTAACACAGAATTTCGAAACAACTTTTTTTTCCTCATCTGATTCTTACAAATAGCTGAATCTGAAGCAGATAAGTGGCTTGGAAAACTTTACTAAGTAAATTCACAAGAAAAAAGAGGTCTTAAGTAGGAAGTGTGCAGTAGTCATTATAAACAGCATTGTCTGTGCTGTCTGCCAGTTTGTTGCATTCTTTCTTCAGACTTCACAAAATAAGTCTTGTTTTGTAGGTGTTTATTTATCGCCTCTTCTGGAAAAGCAGAGACCGTCCTCGGAGAATTCGCATGGAAGATATCAAGAAAGCCTTTCCCTCGCACTCAGAGAGCAGCATCCGAAAGCGGCTAAAGCTTTGTGCTGATTTCAAACGCACAGGTAAAGATCTGATGTGGTGGTTAGCCATTCTTTGCTGCTTTTGGAGTTTCTCGTCCCTGCTCATTGCAGGGTGTTTAGACTAGATGACTTGTGAAGTCTTTTCCAGCCCAAACCATTCTGTAACTCCATGAAGACCTCCTCCTGATAGATAGACAATTTCTGAAAACATCTATTTGAAGAATTTAAGTGATCTGGTAGGGTTGTTTTTTTTTTTTTTTTTGGTTGTTCCCATTTTTGTCAATGTGTACTTCTTTTTGGCACAGGTGTGCTTGATGGTGAAACATGACTGCAGTCTAGATGGTTTTTTTCCCATTTGGGCAATGATTTACTCCTGAAGTAACAATGTATGACACCAACACATACACATTTCCTTTCCTCTGTGCATGGCTATGTTGTGTTTGCACGCAAAAAATGCCACTAGAAGCTTTTCCTGTCTTCTTGGGTCTAACAGTGCTCTGAGAGCCTGAGTTCTAACTTTCCTTCCAATACCTAAAGGGGCCCTACAAGAAATCTGGGGAGGGACTTTTTGCCAGGGGCAGGAAAAGGGGGAATGGCTTTAAACTGTCAGAGGGGAGATTGAGATGAGCTCTTAGGTAGAAGTTCTTCCCTGTGAGGGTGCTGAGGCGTTGTCACAGGGTGCCCAGATCAGCTGTGGCTGCCCCATCCCTGGCAATGTTCAAGGCCAGGTTGGACACCTGGGCTTGGAGCAAGCTGCTCCAGTGGAAGGTGTCCCTGCCTGTGGCAGAGGGTTGGAAGTGGATGAGCTTTCAGGTCCCTCCCAGCCCAAACCGTTCTGTGATTGTGTGAGCTTTTTGTATGTACATAATGATAAACAGGCAGTAATACAAAGGGTGTTCATGGGGAAAAGTAGTTTGAGGAAGTGAAAGGTAGATTAAATGCTTTTGGAATGCAGTTTCTACACTGAATATGCATGAATATATGACAGTTTGTTGATAAAATAGAGACAGAGTTAGGGGTATTGATTGGACAAATGCAGAACAAAAACATCTATCGCTTTTAGTGGTCTCAGCATCAAGGATTTGTCACACTTGCTCCTCTTGCCAGCCTTGTAGCAGGATACCAAATCTTGAAATACAGTTAGAATTATGATGGCATCCAACATTTGTGGGAAACTACTTGGTGTTTGATCTGTGCCTTTTTCAGGGATGGACTCAAATTGGTGGGTTTTAAAGCCAGATTTCAGATTGCCAACAGAGGAAGAGATCAGAGCAATGGTATCTCCAGAACAGTGCTGTGCTTATTACAGCATGATTGCAGCTGAGCAGCGACTGAAGGTAAATGCTCCTTATAGGCTGTAGGAGAAGTTACTGCCAAGTAGTTCTGGAAGGCTGAGACTAGGTAACACCGTCTGCCTAAAACTAATTTTTCTATAAAGTAGGCACATTAGGCCCCTGAGTACTGCACAGCTTGCTAAGTTTTCTGCTGTGTAAAAAGGAAGTTAAAGTCTTACAGAGAGAGACATTCTTACCACCTATTATTTAGATACTGAAATAGCTATGCTAAAAGGTCGCAAAAGGAAGGTATGAGAAAGGGCTTATGGTCCTACATGGAGCTCTACAACAGAAAGTAACCAATATGTGGCTGTGAAAGACAATGGTTTTTTGGTGTGTTTTTTTTTTTTTTTTTTTGATGGTGGGTGCAGTATTTAGTTATGTAGTTTGTCAAAATACTGGGCAGTTTGGACAGTATCATCTCTGGTACTGTGGGTTGCAGAGAATCCTGTGAACAGCTGTCGGTGGAATTGTGTTTGTTCAGCTTGACAAGCCTCCACAGGAGATTCATAATATACCTCAGTTCTCTCTCAAGTAACTTTTCTAAGACTTTTGGTTTGCATTTTTTCCCTAATATTTCTCTTCAGGATGCAGGTTATGGGGAGAAATCCTTCTTTGCACCAGAAGAGGAGAATGAAGAAGATTTCCAAATGAAGATTGACGATGAGGTACTGTCGGAGTGATGCATGAGCATGTATGCCAATGTATAAATCTACATGGCAAGAAAGAAATGAGACCTTTAAAGGACATACTTGAAGTCGGACTCAGTAGATCAAATGTTCTTGTGACTTTTTTGAGAAATTTGCTGCCAAGCTTATACCTGTGTTTGGGAATCTTTCTTACCAGGTCCTTTCAGGACTAGGCTTTTTGCCTTAAATGCCTTTTGTGAGATATGTAGCATTTGGTTGTTCATAGAGGTTTTATCAGGGCAGCCAAAGGATCAGGAAGTGGAATTCACTCTCATTATGTCAGTTGAATAGTTCTCAGTATGATTGGAAGAGTCCAAAATGAAAAGCTTGGAATTCATTGATGATAGTAGAATTGTGAGGACATGTTTCTTGTTGGCAGGTGCGCACAGCTCCATGGAACACCACACGAGCCTTCATAGCTGCTATGAAGGGCAAGTGCCTACTTGAAGTGACTGGTGTAGCAGATCCTACTGGTTGTGGTGAAGGATTTTCTTATGTGAAGATTCCAAACAAGCCAACTCAGCAGAAGGTATAGCCCCAAGGTTGGACATGAAGCAAAAACTAGAAACGTGGGAGAAATGGAGTAAATATGGGGCACCAGGAACAGAAAATATCAGATGAGCAGAGGAAAGACTTAATTGATGACATTAATAGGCTGCATCTTTCTCTGAACAGGATGATAAAGAACCTCAGCCAGTGAAAAAGACAGTGACTGGGACAGATGCTGATCTGCGCCGACTTTCTCTGAAAAACGCCAAACAGCTTCTGCGTAAATTTGGAGTGCCTGAAGAGGAGGTAAGCATGGAGCTGGAGCAGGTTACAGAGTTCTCCTCACTAACAGATTCAGCAGCTGATGGTAGAAAGAATGTGTCCATTTCTGCTCTGACCTTGAGTGGAAAGGGGTTGAAATCTACAGTCAGCTCCCTCAGTTGTCTCTAAAGTAATTTCTAGTGTGTCTTCCTCTTTGCAGATAAAGAAGCTGTCCCGGTGGGAAGTGATTGATGTGGTACGTACTATGTCTACAGAGCAGGCTCGATCAGGGGAAGGTCCTATGAGCAAATTTGCACGGGGTTCTCGGTTTTCTGTAGCAGAACATCAGGAGAGGTACAAAGAAGAGTGTCAGCGCATCTTTGATTTACAAAATAAGTAAGTTCTTATCTGATGTTTGCAGCCTTGAACCCCACCCTGTCCCCATCCTGAAAGTCCAGCACTGTGTATGCCTGGGGCTTACTGATATGTAGTGGTATAGATGTTAATTTGGCTGGTTGGACCCACAAAATATAGCACTGAGAAAGAGGACTTTGGCTGTTAGTAGCAACTTATGGGTTAGCCCCCTTATTTTCTTTCTCTGTGTGCCCACCCACCTGCCCTTCTGCCTGTCCTGTCCTTTCTGTCTTTTTTTTGTTCATTTGTTTTGCTGACAGCAGTTTACCATCTCTCTCTTGAATAGCAACTACCAATTCTATGTCCTGTTATTTAGAACTGCCAGAAGAATTAATGCATTATTTGTTAGGCCAAAACCTGATAGTGGGGAACGAATATGATGATGAAGAGAACAACTTGTTGAAGAAGATTGGCTAGGAACAACTGATCTTTTGGACATGGGGATTACAGGAGGACTGAGAAGGGAATATATTATGCCTATTCTTGTAGTGACTTGCAACATTAATTTTCAAACCTTTGTGTCATATTTACCATTGATTTTCTGGGAAGGTAACAGGCTGATTATTCTGGGGATTGGGGAAGAGATGTGGAGGGGCAACAGTAACTGACTTTCAAGGTGCTTCCTGTTTCAGGGTTTTGGAATCCACTGAGATCCTGTCAACAGACACAGACAGCAGCTCAGCTGAAGACAGTGACTTTGAAGAAATGGGAAAGAATATTGAGAATATGTTACAGAACAAGAAAACTAGTTCTCAGCTCTCTAGGGAAAGAGAAGAGCAGGAACGAAAGGAATTGCAAAGGATGCTTCTGGGAGAAGACAGTGGTAATGACAAAGAGAGGGGCAGAAAGGACAGGAGAGACAAAAAAGGGCTGTGTAAGTAACTTCAGCCACCAGAATGTGCCTGGGAAGATATGCAAAACTTTGTGTCAGGTTGCAAAGCCTGCTGATCTGGCCTGTCAGAGGAGAATGTGGATTTCTTACAGGAAGAATGTACAGACATGCTTATCTGGTGCTTCTTCTTCTCCTGAGAAGTCACTGGCTGAAAATGCATTTAAAATGTTTTTTTTTTGCCCCATAGCTTTGCTTATTTTGAACTATAAACTTAATCTGGTATTTCTTTAGGTATTCACCGCTGCTTGCTGCTTGAGTTTCCTTTTTTTTTTTTTTTTGTGGGGAGGGAGGTAGTGGAAGGGTGGAGTGGTATATTTGAATAGTGATATTCTCAAGATGTATTCACAAACAGTTCCTGCAATCAGCTCATGGTATTCCAATTGGATCTTGTTTGTAAACGCAGCTATGTATGTGAAACACTAGACACAATATGTAGGTTGACAGTGTCTGTTACACTCTGTTCTGTAGTGGTGTGTTTGGGAGGCAATTGGGAAACTGGAGATGTCTCTCTTTTAAGTGCATTCAGGAGAACTTGACATGTCCCTAAACTAGCAGGTAGAAATATCTGACCTGTGAATGAACTTCTGTCTGTATGATGGAGCTCATGACCACTCTTTCTTGCTGCATGTGTATAAGCAAAGTTGAACTCTGCTGTCTGGGTCAGCATCATTGTTGCTGTTGTAAACCCAGATCAGGAATAAATCACTAATTAAATAATTACTGTAATAATTTAGTAAGGGATATGTGGAAGACTTGCTGATGATTATTGCCTTATGAAATTATATCAGTGTTATTTTGAACAAAATCTATGTGGTCACATAAGACAAGGCTAGCTCACTGGCTGTAACACACGGTGGAGAACTGGGTAATTGTTGACCTTCAGTTTCTGCCAGATCTCCACACCTATGATGAAAACCAATGTGACTATTAGCAATCTGCAGGGCCTTAATTGCAATTGCCCTATAGGTTGTGCTTAGGCACCTGCAGGTCCTTGTTGACAAGCTGTTCCTCCTGTCTTTATAATCAATGTGGATAATTCAGTAGTTTACTTTGTTTCAGATTAATATATGTCATGGTAAGAGAACATGAACAAGCAAGGGAAAGACTTCTATTGCTTAGGTTTTCTTGAAGTGTGTCTTGGAAGCTTTTAAGCCCAAACTATCTGCTGATTTAAACAATGATGCTTCTACAGTGTGAAAGAAATTCAAAGTAAATTAAGCACTTTCTTGTAGCATCAGCTTCAGGAGCCTCAGCAAACTCTCACAAAGATGATGACACTGCCTCTGTAAACAGCCTTAATTCCTCTGCCACTGGCCGTCGCCTCAAAATCTATCGCACATTTAGAGATGAGGATGGCAAAGAATATGTGAGGTGTGAGACAGTTCGGAAGCCTGCAGTTATCGATGCCTACTGCCGAATACGGACTACAAAGGATGAAGAGTTTATGTAAGACCTATATATAATTTTTTTCTTTTTTTTTTTAAATTTGTTTCCAATTTTGCCTGTAGACTACTTCATTTTATTGGCAGTATGAAGAAATACAGACTTTAGTGTAAAAGCCTGGCACTTATGTAATTAATTATGTAGAGAGATAAATTTAATGGCTGTCCATTTGGAGGGCAGTGTGAATTTTGTTCAGTGTTTAACATGACAGAAGAGTACCTGGTAAATCATCAACTCGAACGAAAAACCTTGTGTGTTGTGTTTTGATGTCCTTCCTCAGACGGAAGTTTGCTCTATTTGATGAACAGCACCGTGAGGAAATGCGTAAGGAGCGGCGCAGGATCCAGGAACAATTACGGCGGTTAAAACGGAACCAAGAAAAAGAGAAACTTAAGGGCCCTCCGGAAAAGAAGCCCAAGAAAATGAAAGAGCGTCCAGACTTGAAAGTAAACACATCCATTCATAACATACTAACAGGTCTTGGGGATTGGAGAAGTTTTCTGTTCTAGTGATGTACTAGAGGTCTGACTAGAGGATTTTAATGATACTTTGAGTCTAAACTAGGAGCCTAATTCTGGTCTGTCATCTTTCTTACGCTTCTGCAGCTAAAATGCGGAGCATGTGGTGCAATTGGCCATATGAGGACTAATAAGTTTTGCCCTCTCTACTACCAAACAAATGCCCCACCTTCTAATCCTGTTGCAATGACAGAGGAGCAGGAGGAAGAGCTGGAAAAAACAGTAATTCACAATGATAATGAAGAACTCATCAAAGTAGAAGGAACAAAAATTGTCTTGGGAAAACAACTGATTGAGAGGTAAGGGAAGAAGCATAGACACTGATGAATAGTAAGAAAAACCAATTTACAGCTTAGTGCAGAATATGCGTTAGTGTATTAATCACAAGAAAAAGCGGCGGGGCTTTGCATAGACCATTACTATAGTATTTTTATTGTGTATTTGGTATAATGGCTGATGAGGAAAAATGGTCTCAATTGACAGAAGGGCTGGAGAAAGCAGTCTGTGTTTTTGTTTTGCCTAGTGCGGATGAGGTTCGCAGGAAATCACTGGTCCTGAAGTTTCCCAAACAGCAGCTTCCTCCAAAGAAGAAGCGGCGAGTAGGGACAACTGTTCACTGTGATTACTTGAATGTGAGTGAAGCTGATGTCAGCATGTCTATTTGTGTTTGTATCTGCTGGACAGTTTCTTTACTATTCCTGTGCGTCTTCTACATGGACCAATTAATTAATAAATTGCCTAGCATTTCTGTGGGTAAATATTTTGCATCTCGGAACTGCCTTAGATTTTCTGTCTCTGATTTCTTCAGCGTCCTCATAAATCTATCCACCGACGGCGAACAGATCCCATGGTGACGCTGTCGTCCATATTGGAAGGCATCATCAATGACATAAGGGATCTTCCTAATGTAAGTTTAAGCTATGAGACCAAAAAACTGTGTCTTAAGCAATAGGGTTGAAGCAGATTATGTGTTGTATACAGCAAAATTAGGGTAGGCTTTTCTCAGGTGAGTGTAGGTCACTCCTTTTTCCCCCTGCTCTGCACACAGTTACTGTGCATTATTTCTAAAGTTATTTCAGCTCAGAATCTTTTTGAGATGAAAATGTCCACGTGTTGAATATTTCTGTATTGAGATATATTCAAAGCCTGAGATGTGAGTTTTTTTGGGGGTTTTTTTGTTTTTTTTTTTTTTCTGTAAAAGCAGAAAAGGATGCATAATGCTTGTCATGGGTTCAGCAGTAGCAGTCATTTTTTCTCCTTAGTGGCTGGTGCAGCACTGTGTTTCTAACTTTCAGCCT
>WYDI02027363.1:0-17532 GCA_009867235.2 Psittacus erithacus | reverse complement strand
CCTCTGGTGACATTCCAAAATCTTTGCCCTCTGGCCAGTCCATGATGACTTCTAGAATTCCTGGATGACTGGGGTTTCCTATTCGAGCTTGTTGTGTAATTAGTGCAGCCCACCTCCTCCATATAGGATCGGTTGCATGATGTGTAGCAGAGTCCCTGCCTTTGAACATCCAGCCCAGCACAGGCAACCAGGGTGCCAAGAGAAGCTGTGCTTCAGTGCCAATCACTTCCGAAGAAGGAGAAAAATGGCTGCTACTGCTGAACCCAGAACAAAGACAATGAAGAGAAAAAGTAGTTTGGGCAAGAGAAAAAGATTTCGATAGGAATCTGTGAATTTCTGTGAAATGCAGCGTTGCCTCAGAAACTTAAGCTTATGTAGTTTACAGAAAAACTAGAAGTTAAAAAAATTATGTTACAAGACAGACGTCAGCCAAGCATGACTCTTTTCTCCCCTGAGATAGAATGGAGATGTCATATACCACTGTTATCCTTGATCACAGAACCATTTAGGTTAGAAAGGACCTTTAAGGTCATTTAGCCCAACTATTAAAACAAATTGAAAAGATGCATCCATGTAAGTCTTAGAAGAAAGGCATTCCAATAAGGAGGCAGACCTACATAAAGATGGAGGTAACTCATCTGAGTTGTCCACACAGCTATGCAGAGCCAGGTTGCTTGCCCTGCCAGTATGCCACCTGACCCAGCCACTAAGCCAGAAAGCTGCAGGTCATCTCTGTATCCAGTGTTGACATATGTAACAGCTCTTCAGGCTCCACTGATTCTGTTAGCTAGATCTCCATTAAATATAATGAGAGCTGAAACAAAGGGGGGGCACAAAATTACAAAATGAAATATATAAACCTTTAGAATCAGTTTTAAGTAATGTTAAGTTTGATGGCTTTGTAACAGTAGCAATGAAAAATTACTGAGGTGCATGATTCACAGAAAAAGAATAAAGTACAGCTAGAGAACATACTGAGAATTCTTGTATAAGATAGACTATTGTAGTTGAAATAGTTTTGGGCCTTTATGACCTTAGTACAAAATGAGTGTAAGAAAAACAGCCTAGAAGAACAGGACATAAGGATAAGGAGTACCTGGGAATGGCAGATGTCCAGAATGGACTGCAGTTAAACTAACTGATAAGTAGAAGGACAGGATGATTGTTATGTCTGTGATGTTAATGAGCCAATTAAGCTGGTATAAACATCTACTGCAGAAGCTTCAAAGGCTGCCAGCAGTGATGAAGATTGTTGGAAGAAGTAAACGACCCTCAGAGACCACCACCGCATTTTTGTAGGCATGAGGGGAACTGTCTGGAAAATGATGCAATCCATATGTAGCCTCATGAATATATATGTATGCCCAGCAGCTATATAAGGACGGCTTGTGTAGCAGTACAGGGACACATGTTAGGAGGAGCTATCGCCCATGTCTCCCAGCGCCGCAATAAAGAATACCTGATGGTCAACTTGAAAACTTTGTTGGTGAGTTTGTTCCTGGAGTTTTCTCTGAATCAGAGCTTAGATATTCATATGAATATGTAGATGCCTACATTTTGGTATTTTATTCCCAAAATAAATCCCATGAGAAAACAAACTCATCAGAATCACGATGTCAGTTTTCTTCACAACCAAATGGTGTCCAGTGGTTTCAGGCTTCTTTTTATTTCACCTCTTCCCTCAGTTTTCTTGCCACAACTCTGTATCTTTCTAGATTTTCCTGACCTTCTACTTGGTTTCTACACTGCCTTGAATTGTTATTCTGTTTAGTTAATCCTTTAGCTCCTAAACCCAGCAATAGATATCAGAAGAGCTAGCTAACCTTCATGGCAATGGTACTACCTGATTGCATGCTCTCGCTGGTATCCTGGAATACATATAAACTGCAGCACCAGGAGTGTTTACCTGCTGCCTCATTCACAAGTGCACTGTGTACTGAATTCATTTGGGGTGAGACATTCTGTTTCCATAGATTTCTGTAGAAGCTGCTCGTCATGTGACATATATAAAATCAATAAATGTGCTGAACCAAATCTTTCAGAGTGCAGTCTTGCAAGGTACATCTCTTTTAGACATTCATCAATAGTCTTGCATTCATTCATACCCTTCTTAAAAATCACTTTGCCAAGTTTTAAACCCAGAAGGAGTCTTGACATACTGTATATCTTTTCTGAAACAGTACATAAGAAGCCATGTTTCTTGTGTGCGCTGGTGCCATCTATCCTAGTGTGCAAGGTTTTGAAATCTGAAAATCAGAAACAAGAAAAATAGTTTTCATGCTATTTATATTCCTTTTAAAAGAAGATACAATATGTATTGAATTCCACTCCATTACTCTGAAGGCAGTGAGTCTGTGAAATCTGCACTGGTGAACTGGTAAATTAGAAAATCAGAGCACAACTTTTTTTTGTCTCGTACTCCAACTGCATTAAATGAGCTTCAGGATTGAAAAGCAAAAATAGTAAGTATGGCTGAAATAATGAGATCCAGTCTTGCCATGCAAATTCTCAGGTGTTATTGCAAGGGGTTATTTTTTTATTTTAAACTACAAGCTTCATTAATTTTCATTTTCTTTCAGAAGTAAAATACAACTATCAAATGCAAGGAAGAAAAGGACAAGTTTTTTATCAAAATCGCTTAAGTGATTTAGGAGCTGAAATTGCATTTAAAATCAATAGCACCAAGACTTAAACCTTCACATAACTCAGACTCTTTTGAAACTATTATATATATTTCTCATTTAGAAGGGATAAGAGGACAAATTTTGAAAGTAATCTTTGCTAAAGCTATCCACATAGTATATTGTATGAGTTCCAGTCCAATATAAGGAGTTCTATGTGGCCTTGTTTTTTTCACTCACATTACATATATAGTGAAAAATTTAATATAATAATGATTTAATACTTTTTTATGAATTGAATAAAGTCATAATAACTGAATAATCCAAATATTAAATAAAGTGTTCAATCGAACTGTTGTTGTCCTTTCTGTGGGCACTGTGACAGGGCATAGCTTGGTGCTAGTGTTCCCCTAGTTGCTGAGCAAGAACTGCCATAATCTGCCAGAAATGCAATAAGGTAACAGTTTCTTATGGCAGAAATAAATGAAGTATCTCTTGCTCAGCTAACATTAAGAACAGAGGATATCTATCAAAAACATGAGTTGATAATAATTGTCATATTCAAAAGCCTGCACAGACAATCAGGTTAAATTAAAAAATGCGATGAGCACAGCTATGGCTGTACTATGAAGGGACTGGGATTTTTTTATCCTGGTCTCCCTCAGATTCTCTTTTGCTCGTATCTTTTCTGTCTTCCCTCATAACAGCATGCCTCTTAACTTTTTCTGAACATCCCTTGGCGCTACATCTGAGGTTTATTTTTTGTTTGTTTTTGAACACTAAATATGGCCAAAAATTATTTTTCCATACAAGAAAACTACTTTTTTAATTCAGGTTGAATTTATGCAATAGTTTTGTCTTGAGAAAAATATAAACATAAAGAAGAAACATAGGAAAAGGTGGGATCAGTGGCTTGTATTCAGGGCCTCAGCAGTGAACTGGTTACAGAGGCTTGGACTAAATGCCACCCGCACTGTGAGAATATTCAAGCCCACACTTCAACTCTGTAGAAACTAGAATAGTGCAAATGAGAAAGATAGCAAGTGGTGCAGTCTTAGAAACTAGATAGTTTGCTGAACAGAAATTTACAGGGAAAAAAAATGAAATAAAATAACCCAAAGAATTCAAAGCTTCTGCTTGATACAGGACCAGAATTTGGACTCTACTTCTTGCATGAATGTCTTAATCACTTGCTATTTAGATATTCTGAGACAGAGCTTTCACAGTCTCTGCTTATACATTTCCTCTTTGTATAAAAATGCTTAAACAGTCATTATGCCAGACTGCATAAATGATTCCAGCATGGCTATTAGATCATTTGCCTTGTTGATGGATTCCAGCCAATGCATCAGCAAATATCCAGCAATTTATTCAGTATGACAGAGTCTGTAGGAGGGACTGGAAGCACTTCCCCAGCATGCCCCTATAGCTTAGAAAGCTATAGCACTCCCTCAGGAGAGTAATCTTCTCACTCCCCTTTTTTTTTTTTTTTTTTTTTCCTGTTCTTACTGATATTTCCAGTGCTTTATTTTTTTTCAGATGGAACTCTTCTAAAGAAAACAAAACACCTTGATTCAATTTTGCAACGCAGAAAATAATACAGCATTTTAAAACTTTGGATATATACTTACAGCTGGGATCTGAGTGCAATTCGAAGTAAGCAGCAACTTGTACAACCATGCTCAGCACCATGGTATCCTATCTCCCATTCCTGAGTGCTGTAAATAAATATAGGTTTGGGAAAGAGCAGAGAGAAGTATTTGCTAGAAAAGATGTCTTCACAGCAGAGAGTTGATCTCAAACAGAAAATTTGAAAACTCACTAAGCCTGTTGTGGAAGGAAAAAAAGCAACAAAAGACATCAATTGCCTTGGTTGAAGTAAGATTTTAGAAATGTGTAGCATCTTCCTGAATTAATAAATGTTTTAACAGTTTGAAAAGACTTGGTTTATAAAGGCTTTGCACATAATCTGCAGCAACAGCAACTTTATGGATGCATGAACTTAAGGAATCAACCAACAAAAACAAAGATGATTATTAATGAGACATTTGCTCAAAGCAAGCTGTATGAGTCACTTCTGAGACTCAGAATTCTCAGAGAGAGTTCACTAATGACCATCAAAGAGGCACAACTGCTTGTTTTTGTACAAAAATAGTGGTCAGTGGATTTATTGCTGGCTGACAAAACAGATTTGGTAGGACTTTGGGTACAGGTTTCATCTCTGTTTTTACTTTCTTTTTATGCCTTTTCCCCTTCTTTTTCCTTTCATTGTTCTTATGATTTTGCTTGATTTTTTTTACCTAAAATTTCTTTTATTCATTCTCTCTGAAATGACTGAACTTACTTCTTAAAAACTACTGGACCAGTGTAATCAGAACTGAGCTTGAAATCCTTTTGAAACTTAATTATCATTTTCAGCCACTTTTTCCCAATGTTGTGCTTTGGTTTTACTGTGCTTATGAGGACATTAGTCATCTAGCTGAAATGAAACTCCCTTCCTCAAAGATAAGCAGGAAAAGACCAAAATTTAGCATTTGGGTCAAGGTGTTTCACAACAACCTTCATCTCCTGTGAGGTACCATTTCCTTGCAAGGCTGGGGTGACTGTGGACTTTTGCTTTTGAAGCCTACCAGCAGTCTTGTCTTGGTCTACAGAGGTCTCATAAATAATTAGATTTAAAGGAATTATTTGCTCTCTTTCTCAAAAGCTTAATTGTATAGAACAGTAATCTTTCAGTGTTGTACATCCAATTTTATAGTGGAGCACAAGTAGATTATAAATGAGATATACCCTGCACCTAGTACTTGCAACAGAAATCTTCACTATAGGTCAAAATTACTTATGTGAAATGTAAAATTTTGCTGGCCTTTCATTTTGTTCCAATCTGGAATCAGAAGTACTGATACATTACCACTAATCAAAAGCACTGAAAAGACTCCTGAGAGAATGTTTTCCTTAGCTTTCTAGCTCATTACTGAATTAGGCAGGACTGTTGACCTTAGAACAGAAAAGAACAGACACACACACCCCCCATTACCAAATCCCTTATATACTTTTTCTGAAGTGGATATTTGGAAGTTAGTCTCTGCCAAGACTCTTTAAATGTTGTCTTAACATCTAAAAAGAGAGAGCTGTAAAGGAAAGACCCTTCCCCAAACAGACACTTTAAAGAAGACAATTCTGAAGTGAAAAGTAAACTGAGGAAATTCAAAAGAAGGTATTAAGTAGATACTTCATGCAGATGTTTATAGAAAAGATTATGTTAATAGGAAAAGTCACAATGAAATTCTTACCTATGATATCCCCGGAATTAATAGCTGACTGGAAACTTCAGATTGTGTATTTCAAAATCTCATGCAAATATAAGCCATCAGGAGAAAAATCACAACAGCTTAGTTTCATATCATGAAAATATAAGCCTATTTTCTTTGTGACATGCCTGATCTTCTTCTTATCACTGATAAAGTTCTGCAGTGTCTCTGTAGGTGAGTTGACAAAGTTTCATGGCTGCTGTTCAGGGGGGTTGCTTGAACACAATAAGCTTATGTTTTTTCCACAATTCTCTCTCTCTACTGTAGTTTTCACTGTATGGAAGACTGGCTACTCAGAACAAGATCTGGCTTTCTACTTCACTGTTTCTTCAACCCAATAACGTAGCTCTGTAGTATGATTCCACCGGTGATTTACATCATCAGAACTAAAACCTAGCGGTCAGTGAAATTTATCACATATTGTTTGATTCATTTGGATTGAGCCATACGGAACACAAGCTAAATCATAAATTTACCTCATATTGTTTTCAGAGTGAATGATTGGCCATAGTTCACATGCAAATCTGGAGCTGCAGTAAGAATTTTAACTGCTTCATAAAGATTAATGTCAGAGGGTTTCTGATGACTGCACCCATCTTCTTCAATTGCCATATTTATTTATTTATTTATTTTTCCAGAACAAGCTTGATGCAAGTCACTCTTTCTTTCACATTTTCTGTAGGCTTAAAGCAGCAGTTTATTTTTAGAACTCTTCTTCTGCTAAGTAGCATGATGAACTAACAATAAAACCAAAATATTTCCTTCCACTTAGTAACATTAAATTCCATGCTTCAGTTTTCTGACCATTTTCCCTCCGTCTAAAACCTTATGCAATTCAGGAATGTGCTTCTTGATGAATACTTTTCTCTCTGTCTTATTTGAAATTGTCACACTATTCAGGTCCAGATAAATTTAAATCTCTCTTAGTCAAGATGCTGGGGGTGTTCTTAGGAATGCATATGTATGTGTCAGGGGGAGGGCGAGAAAAGGGAAAAGGAAGAATAAAAAGGAGAAAGTGAAAGTGATGGAAAGAGAAGTCATTTAGGGTTTATTAGTGGGTACTACCAAAACCAAGTGAATTGCTGGCTGGAGCTTTATATATTTGATACTGAGATATTAGAGGATGGAGCTCTTGCTAACAGTGTTGGCAAACACTAGTCCTTCCATCCTAACATAGATGGGTCAAACTGACTCAGCCATTCTCAATCTTTTGGACTGAGAATTAAAACATTAAAAAACAGAGATATTAATCTTAAAGATATTTGCATCAATGCAAACATCATCCTTCAGGCAATTACTGCTGAATTAACACTGGAAACATGAAGAAAGAGCCTAGCATGAGGAGAAGGAAGTAGCTGAGCTGGGCTGAGCTTTTACTCCCCACATATTCTTCACAGCCTTGTGAATGTCACTTAGGGCAAGATGCAGAAAGTCTATTTTGATGCCTAAAAGGAGAATTCTGTGTAATTTTGATTTCTAGGCATAAGGAGCAGCTAATTCAGTTACCCATATCCCTGGTCCCCTGGCTGCTGCCAAAAAACCGTAGAGGCTTCAAATCACACTAGATCTGAAAGATCCTTAGGAGTCATATTCCAGCAACATTTATAACTAGTCCCGAAATAAAATTTGTAGCAATCATATGCATAAAGGAAATAAGGCTATGCTATGCCCAAAGGCCAAGTGGTATCTGTTAGGTATACTCTCAGCACACCATAGGCTCATTTACAGCACAAGGAGAAAGCACGAGTATATTAATCCCAAAATCATAGGATCACCGTAGGTTTTGTCAAATGTCATTTAAATAAAGCATAGAATACTGATGCTGTAGGAGCCTGAACAGCAATACTAACCATATACTGCCCCAAAATTCATCCAAAACATAGCAGTCATGGGTCTGGAAGAAAATCAAATGGGCTGACTCCGTAACCAGTTGTCAGGAGTTGGCTAAGGGCCAGGAAATGTGTTGTACTACCTGTAATTTAGATGGTTCAGAACATAATGATCACAAAAGGCATTTTTCTATGTTGATGAGTTCAAATTAGTAAGACTGTAAAATTTGTCAGAATGGTGCAGAAAAAGAGCTTCAAAATAGGCAAAGCAGATGACTGCAGACTGTTGCAGATTTATAATATTTTAAGAAAAGTAACATCAGATTTGTTCCTGAAAAGAAAATCTTTCTTAAAGGAAGTGTTTAAAATATGTGACTCTCCTTTTTCACATATCTGTTTGGCATGAGCATTGAACCTTCTTTCTAAATTAAGTAGTGGACATCACTAAATTTTCTACTAGCTTCCTTTCTTTGTATTGATACTAAACCAGGAAAGAAGAGATTCTGATGTTTCATTTTTTAAAATAGTTTTTCTGAAAATGATAATATACTTTAGCAACACCAAGTGACTGACTAATTTACAGCTCCTCAATGCTTTCAATACATTTATTGCAGGAAGTGGGAGGACTGAGTAGTACTAAAGCTATTTCTCCTCCGTGAGGTGTAGTAGAATTTTAACTTACCTCACTAGTTCTTAGCACAATTACTAAAATAAATGTGTGATATATAACCACATTTTCAGTTAACTCAGCACTTGAAATAACACATCAGCTCTCAGGAGAACAATTCAACAGCCATGGTGAATATGCAGCAACTTGCTAATCTTTGCGTTCTGAATACAACTTTTGGAAATTCTGATTCCTTAAGCTTCATGTTCACTTTCTGCAAAGGATGGGAGAGTGTTGCATCCTAAAGGTATCAAAATTTGATAAAAATTTGATTTATTGCCTATAGGTAGAGACTGAAAAATCATTGGGCTACATATGTATTATTTTACTAAAAACCATAGTTTAGATCAAAGACTAATAATAATAATATCAACAATAATATCTAAAAATAATAATGTACACTTGAGTGATTTAACTACTGAGAGCTATGCTCACCTTCCTTACAGCTGTATGAGGTAGGTTCATAAAATGTAAGCACTCTTGGGTCATTAAGTCGAACACTGGGTTTTAGTACAAACTTAGTTTATATGTTTAAGATTACCTGGAAATTTATTAAAAAATAATCATCATCAAGATAACTTTAATTTTAAATTTAATAATAAGGACTTTTGAAGAGCACATGAAAATTTTGGATTGAGACTCCTTTCGACCACTCAATACCATTGTGGACACAAGTACTTTACAGGATATTGCTAAGTATTTTGGATTTGTTCTGTGCTAATATTTTATAATCCTTTCTTTTTATTCTTCAATCTAACTTGTAAATGAGTAGTAAACAAATATCATAAAAGGACTTCCTTAAGTATAAAGTTTCAAGATGTTTAAAAAAAATTAAATAAAAAAAAAAATGTTCTAACAAAAGAAATGCCCTCTTTGAGAAAAACAAACAAACAAACAAGCAAAAAAAAAAAAAAAAACCAAAAGGAAAGATAAGACCAAGGCACTGTGGAAGCCTTAGACCAATACTGTCAATGTACTCATGCTCAGAAACTTAGACATACCCTAAATGAATTGGACTAGCTGTGCCATTCCCAGGTTCTCTCCACATATCGTCAACAGGGAAAAGCCTGGATATTTCTGTAACTGTTCCAGTCACATTATTGACATCCATAAATCACAGGCAAGTGTCTCAAGCAATTTCTACTTACTCTTTTTTTTTTCTCACGTGTGGATAGGATTACCAAACAGCAAATCTGTGGATGTCTTTTACAAGGCAGAACATGTGGAAAAACTCAAGCATCCTGGTGAAAGCCTGGTCTCTAAGGTTTTCTTTTCTTCTAAAAGGAATGTTCCCTCAGAAAAACAATGGGAGAGTTGCTACCCAACATTTCAATATTAAATAAGGAGGCTATATAGAGCATATCAAAGACAGAACATCTTCTTTTGTTATTTTAACTATTAAAAAATCTGCACAACTTGATTCCCAATTATTGCTTGCTTGATATTTCTTATTTCAAAAAAATATTCAATTCAAGAATTTTCTGGAAACAAAATATGCCTAATGAGACTTTTTTTTTCCAGCTTTTTTTTTGTTCATTACAGACAGAGATACTTCACTAGGTTTATTTAGTGCTTTCATGCATTTTGCTCATAACTGAGATCTTTTGGCATTTAATAACACTAGAATGCATTGGAAAAATAGTACGTCTCTCTGAAATAATAATATGCACTCTTAATTTAATTAATAAACTTACCTATTTCAATATGTATTTCAGTTAATTTTTTATAATATGTGATTTATAATTTTAAGGAAAAAAATGTATTAGATAAATTATTCCAGACCAAGAACATTATTTTATTTTACAAATGAGAATCTTTCTAAGGAACAAAAATTGCCTATCTATTGACATTACAGACTGAAATCCTAGGTAATTACAATGTCTGTAGAAGCATATGAAAGTCTTTTCGGTACTTTGTCAAATGTTTTCAAATGCAAAGATTTGAATAAACCCACATTATTATAACATGATTTTAAAACTTTGATTATTTGGCACTAGATTGAACTACAGAGACTCTGTTATACTTCAACATTTCATTTGAGGGTAACAGAGATTGAGAGTCAGCAGGGTGCCAATAAGGAAAACATTTAATTTAAAGTTATTGATGTCTAAGGGGATTTTTGTGTGTCCATGAAACCACTGGACTGAAAAAACAAAATTCTCAAACACTGTTTATCCCAGAGCTCATTCACAACTAATTTATTAAGCAAAATCAAATTGGCGACTAATATTTGCAGTATTATTTAGTGCAAATTGCATTATTATTTTATTTCAAGTAATTAAAGCAGATTAATATATTCAAGTAAGCATAAATTCATTTACTTTCATTATCACGGAAGAAAAGTCTAAGAGAAAGCAACTCATAAATCAAATAATTGCAGTAGTCTGCTATATCTCACATAAAATCTACTTTTTGACCTCTGACAGAAGGTAGAATTGTATTACAAAAGCCTCCTTTCAAATTTTCCCTTTGTGTTGTTGGAGCAAAAAGGGATGAATGATGTATGTCTAATAAAATATTTTTAAATGTGCACAATTTAGAATATTTTACCATTGCTTTAAAAAAAAAAATAGAAATGCTGAGAAAATTCATGTTCACAAACATAGTTTTGAGACATGAAACACCCCAAAACAAAACAAAAGTACTGGGGAAGCAGTAGACCTGTAATGCGAGGCAGTTCAAGACATAAATATCTTAACAGTAACTTTATTTAAAAATCTTTAAAGAGGAGAAGCAGCAAAATACCTGTATTACTCCATTTTTCAAAGTAACAGAGCTCTAAGAACAAAAGGCATCTCTGTACACTAAATAAGTCAAAAGAAGTTTAGTTATTCCAGCTGAGGTGAAAAAGAGAGTACTCTTTGCTCTATTTGCTCTGTCTTCTAGACAGAGTGGAGGATGTAGCTGAGTTCATTTAGAGGAGAAAAGATTCCAGTTTTAGCTAAAGAGTTATGCCAGGCAAATTTAAAAAGGTAACTTCACCCTTGGACCTGATAGCTACATACCTACATACATACATGCATACATGTATACATAGACAGGCAGAGCACAGAACTAACTGCTTTTGACAGTATATTTGTACCTCTTTTCATTATAGCTGTCACAGTACTCTTGATCTGTATTTATCATTTGTCAATCAAATAACTGACATGGAAATAGAAATTTCAGTATTTCTTTTGGGCTACATTTATGAACCTCAAAAAGTACAGTATTTTCAACTGAAGTTGTCACTTCCCTGGTTCTACAAAATTCCCAGCATTTACAACCAGAAAAGCATCATTTTTCAGGCAGGCAGAGGGTGAAATGACATACAAGTCCAGCAGAAACCAATACCTCCATCAACAGCGTATGTGTTGTTTTTCTCTTTTTGTGAACTATTTGTAATATACAGTTAGTCCCTAGCCATTTCTACAGAATAGCTTGATTTTTTGGCCAGACTACTTCAGTTTTCTGGCCTCAGGAGCTGAATCTGCCCAAGATATGCTTCAAGCAGTGTGATGAGCCTCCTCAACACACACACACATCTTTCATGCCTTGCTGGAGGTCTGCCACTTTTTGTTGTGTCCTTGCTTCTTAAAAATTATGTTGAAATTGATCATTCATTAAAAGTGTATCTCTAGGAACAAATGCAAATTGTCTGAAGCTTGCATTATACACTAAGGTCAGTGGAACTTGTGGCTTTGTTTATTTACAAAAACAATTATCCTGATTTGTAACATTAGCTTCCAAAAATAATTTATTATTCATTCAAATTCTTCTGCATTTTAAATACCCTTCATGTAGCCATGACCTAATATGGCCCTTATGAATACTTGTATTTTCCAGACTGAATGCCCATTCTATTTCATGATGCAGTTTTGTATTTTGTCTTCTTTGTTATTCAAATGAACTTCTGATAAGTGATGAATATGAGCCAACATTTAGTTTTAATTAAGTGCATGGGACAATCAGATATGGCCAAATGACTGTGGTGTCTACAAAGCTTATATATTTATATCTCTTTTTTTGTATTTTTTAGACTTAAATATGCATATAATACACAGAAGAGGGCTCAATTCAAGTATGCAGCAATGTTAATAAAGAATTCAGTAATGACCTGCTACAGAAAATGAGGCATTTAGTATTCTGTAGCCACCCACAGCTGGATCTTTTACTTCTGAATGCAGCATTCTGAAGCTAGCTTTAGAGTTAATGTAGCAAACTGACATAGATCTACTCTCACTTGTTACATTTCAGTAAGTGAGAACAGATCTATCGAAATTCTTCACATACCTAATTAGATTTGCTTTTGGCAATGCCTGTGGCATGTATCTAGAACATTAAACGAATTGTTGACATCAAGCGTCATTAATAGGGAGACCAGTACTTTATCTGATGCATTTTCATGTTCACATTTCAACTTCAGATTACATTGAGTTCCCGTATAAACAGGTTCAGATTAATTTAGCTCAGCAGAATTGTACCCAATAGCATCAGCTTTGAATGTGTCCTGTTGTGTTATTTGATGTTACATACTCTTTAAAGTCCAAGTAAAATTTTCACAAAACGATCTTTGTAATGATTGCTTTAAGATATTAATTCTATTTTATAAGAAATCCTCAGCATTTGATCTAAATATAAAGAGACAGGATTGTTGATGGATTGTCTGAAGTTCTATGAGAAAAGAAATTAGTCTCATGGCAATGAGTAGTATGAAATAATAATAAGATCTCTCAGCAGCATTTGACAATACGTTAATGAAAGTGCAAAGATCTGGAGGAAAGTGTCTTTAAAACTCTGGCGTATATGTGGGAATACAAAGAGACCTGATGAATGAAGGGATAATAGGAATAGAAAATGAGGAATCTTGGAAAGAACTGAAAAATACATAGATGTGAAACACAGTAAAATCAATTAAAAAGATGTAACCCAAAGAAGAATAAGCTTTTCAGTTATAATATTAAAAGTTTAGCTGAGATGGAAGTGTCCTGAGCTGGATAGTGACAGAGTTAGAATATGTTGCTTTTAACTTAGTTGGTAAAAAAAATTAAGTAAATAAAAAATGTGTGGAATGTTTCATTCGGCTTCAAAGTGATAAAATGTCTCAGTAGAACAGATTATAAAAGCAGCCTTGTAATTAATGTGAGCTGATACCAAGCTACAGGATTATAGGTTTACCTATTCCATACTTCCTCTTTTCCCTGCTCTATCCCATAGAAAGAAAAAAACATAAAAGAGTCTCTACAAGTAGTACCTAAAAGTGCCCTCTGGGAAGGCTGTATCCATTTTACAGGTAAGAAATTTCTTATTTAAGGACCTGATACCACTTCACCTGATGAACTGAGGTTTAGGACAAGTGTGTTCCAACACAATGAGGATTGTTCACAGGAAATAGGTTCTTTGCCCTGTTTCCACAGCTAGCTGGTACTTTTGTAACAGAAGCAGGTAAAAACATCTCCTGTTTGTGATTAAAGTTAACTACAACTGACAGTCTGTAGTTTTGGGGATAACAGATATCTCTTCACAGCAGAATTTTTAGCATTCCCATTATAATTAGCATTTATTATGTGTATTTGCTGGGATGGAGACTTTACAATTCGGAATCTGTATAATGAGACTCTCCTTGAAATGGTTTCTCAGCTAGGTTACTCAATCAAATTTAGTTCATCTCATGACATGCCATTTGGAGGCTCACAAGACCTGAGCTAGTTACCTCAGTTTCATCTTTAATGAGCAAATGCATACATGGATTGCAAATACATCCTCCAGGGCCTGTTACACTATCCTTCTTGGCAGCAATCTAAACACAGAGAATTAAAAGCTATCAGCTACAAAGAGGAAATATTTTTCTGTTCCCCTTCTCTTTTTTTAGCAATGCATCTTTAGAGGTCCACTGCTGAAAAAGTGATACAGGAAATATGACTGGAGATTCCCTTTGATGATAGCAAAAAGAATATTTTTATTGCCTTAAACTATAAAGCTGATATCACATTAAATTGAAAATTCAAAAAATATATGCAATTACTAATAAATCAGATTTTTTTTTTTAATGTTTTGCATGAGGAAGAAGCACATTTGAAACTAATAGCATTTGGGTCTTTCTCTGAGCAAAATAAGAAAGAACAAAAGCTTTTTCAGTTGAAAAAGATCTTTTGACATTAAATACTTCTGCACAATTCTTAGATAAACTGCCTTTGAAAAACACTAGGGTATATACTGCATAATGCATCCACAAGGGTTAATCGTTATTGATGATCATTTTATGTCCAGAGACAATGCTACTTCATAACAGACTTGAATAGTGAAGGGTTGGGGTTTTTTATTATTTTGAGTAGTCACAGTGGTTCTCTCAAGTGCATTCACTGAACAATGGGATCATTTTTAACTAAAGCAAGTGAGAAACCACAATTATACCAAGACTGGATTCCACTGTAGGATGTTAAATGATTGATGTTGAGTAATATAGCTACAGAACAAGATGTGTTGTCAGGGCTAGCCATAGCACCTTTTTTCACTTCCCTGTAAGGCAAACCTGTTACTTAAGGAAATAAATGGACAAGGGAACAGCGAGGTTATACACCTCAATTAATAGTCTCTTGCAGGTCCCTTGGCTCTTTGTATTGAGTGCTTTTAGCTTGCAGAACTTTGTAAGAAAGAAAAAACACTTATAATTGCAAGGCATGCTATAGGAAAAGACAATATTTTTGGAAATATTGAGTGTGTTTCTCAACTGTTGCTATGAATAGTTTTCTGAGACATACCTAAAACTCTTCATTAGCTAAAAATACTGCAAAAAAAAAGTAAAAATATAGTGCAATTTGCCAGGCTGTCACAATATCAATGAAAATTATCAGAGTATTTGACAGTTGATCTTTGACCACTGGAAATTACGTTGCCTCCATTGTTCTGATATTTGAATATCATCTAGGGTTTTAGGTGTTTATCTTCACAATCATCCTAAGACTCAAGTATGTATTATCAGATTCCTTTTAGAAAATTAAACACTGGTAATTGAAGACTGATTCAATTATCCAAGGTCACAAAGAGAAGCAGAATTAGACCTTAAGTTTCTGCTTGTCCAGACACTCTCCAGTCATTAGACTCATTCTTCTTTCTTTTAACCATCAAAACAACTAAACAAAAATACTTTTATGGATATATTCATGGTATGACATGAGATTGTTATGTGATGAAAGCTCATCTGCACACTCACAAAAGAGCAAAAAAGACAGTAGGGAAGGTGCGGAGAGCTCAAACAATACCCTGCCCCAGCTATTTCCAGGCCCACACCATAGCCTCCAACTTGGCAACCACCCATCTCAACAAGGCCAGAGGGGCACAGGGACACAATGGCAGGTTGGAAACCACAAGGACCTCCAAGGAATGAATACCTTGTGTTGTCTCTTTTCAGGGCTGCCTCAGAAAATCCTCAACTGCAGTGTCCAAGAGTGAAACACATCACCATATCATTGGGTGCAGCCATACAGATCACATTTTGGACTAATAGGGGTTTCTGCCTGCGGGTGGGACACATGTGATGGGGTGACTGCACCAATGGACAAAGGAAGAGCAAGTGATGCCATCTATGTGGTCCCCTCTAAGGCCTTTGATATGGTTCCTTGCAAAATTTTTACTTCTAAACCAGAGAGATATGGGTTTGATGGATAGACTATTAAATGGGTAGGAAACTGTATGGATGACCAGATCCAAAGAGTTACAGTCAATGGCTCAGTGTCCAGGTGGAAATCAGTATCAGGTAGTGTCCCTCAGGGGTCTGTACTGAGACCAATACTGTTCAATATCTTCATCACTGACATAGCGGGATTGGAGCGCCTGAGGGGAGGGGTGTCATCTAGAAAGACCTGGACAGGCTTGAAGATGCATGCAAACCTCATGAAGTTCAAAAAGACCAGCTGCAAGGTCCTGCACCTGGGTTGAGCAATCCCCAATATTAATACAGTCTGTGGGATGAATTGACTGACAGCTGCCCTGCAGAAAAGGACATAGGGATAATGGGAGATGAAGTATTGGGTATGAGCCAGAAATGTGTGCTTGTAGCCCATAAAGCCAACTGTATTCTGGGCTGTATGCAAAGAAGTGTCACCAGCAGGTCGAAGAAGGCGATTCTCCCCCTCTGCTATGCTCTTGTGAGACTTCACTGGAGTACTGTGTCCACCTCTTGGGGCCCCAGCAAAAGACAGACATGGACCTGTTAGAGTGGGTCCAGGAGAGAATGATGAAAATGATCAGAGGGCTGGAAAATCCTCTGATGAGGAAGGCCGAGACAGTCAGAGAAGGCTCCAGGGAGATCTTACTGGCTGCCAGGTGCCCACCAGGCCACTCTATCACTTCCCCTCCTCAACCACACAGGAGGAGAAAATACGACCAATGGCTCATAGGTCAAGATTAGGATAGAAGGATCACTTAGCAATTATCACAATGGGCAAAAATGGCTTGACTCAGGGAAATTAATTAAATTTATTGTTGATCAAATCAGAGGAGGATAATGAGAAATGTGAATAAATCTTAAAACACCTTCCCCTCACCTCTCCCATCTTCCCAGACTCAACTTCACTCCTGACTTCACTACATCCTCCCCTTGAGCAGCCCAGGAGGCAGGGAATGGAGGCTGCAGTCAATTCATCACGTTATCTCTGCTGCTGTTTCCCACTCATGCTCTTCCCCTGCTCCAGTATGGTGCCCCAGCCATGGGACACAGTTCTCCATTTACTTCTGTAGTGTGGGTCCTTCCCACATGTCATGGTTTAAGCCCAGCCAGCAATCCATGGTTTAAGCCGCAGCCGCTCGCTCACTCCCCCTCTTTCTCCCCTCATTCCCTAAGGGATGCGAAGGAGAACTGAAAGAATGTAACTCCCATGGGTTGACATAAGAACAGTGCAGTAACTAAGGTATAACACAAACCACTGCTGATAAGGGATATAACAAGGGAAGAGAATACAACCGCTCACCACCTGCTGACCAATACCCAGCTGTCCTGGGTTCAGCAGTAGCAGTCATTTTTATCCTTCTTAGTGACTGGTGCAGTGATGTGTTTATGACTTTTGGTCTGGGAACAGTACTGATAATACCGATGTTTGTAGCTACTGCTTAGAATGTTTACACTT
>WYDI02027362.1:38233-55110 GCA_009867235.2 Psittacus erithacus | reverse complement strand
GCTGTTCCCAGGCTGAAAGTCAAAACCACAGCACTGCACCAGCTACTAAGGAGAAAAATGACTGCTACTGCTGAACCGAGGACAATAATACAAAAAGCGAACGCCTCAGACCAACCCCAATGAACATAAAGATCCCATTAATTTCTGTATATTGATCTCAGTATATTCAGCAAGCTTTAGTTTTCAAGGTCCCACATTCAGAGGCCCTTGTCTGCTGAATTACCACCAAGGTGAGATTACAGAAGCACGAACACACTCCTTTGCTTTCACACTTCCAAAGGCACTTACATCCAAGCACAAAATGTGCTGAGGAAGATGGCTCATTCACAATATACAAAATACCGGTAGCATATACAACTTACACAATGTTTTAAAACACCAAATGAGGTAATGGTGACATCATGTGTCCTCTCACATAACATTTAAGTATAAACACTTACTAAAACCATAATTCATAATTTACACTGAAAATGTCAATGTAAAAGGACATTCATACACAGATTTCCTTGCTTCTGTTAAGCCACAACTATTACTTTCCTGAAGCTTTACTAACACATAGTTCTGAATCCTGAAACGCTTTAAGCATGTGTTGCACTTTCTGCAACCCAGTTAGTCTCATAAATTCAAGCTCAAAGCTCCTCTGGATTACAACTTTACCAAACAATACATTTTCATTTTCAAAAAAGGGAAACAAAATTAGGAATTGAGTCAGCACTGTAATTACAGAGAATGGCAGCAGCTCACATTCTATGCTTCTTCTATTTTGCTTTTTGTATAAGAAATACATAGAAACTTACCACTTCATGATATACAAGAACCATTAATGGGTATTAACTGGACTTTACTGGAACATGCTCACTTGAATTCTATTAGTGAGTTTCTCTGCTGAATTTTTATGAGCTACTTCTTTTACATTTCTAATAAAGAATGACTAATTTTCATGTCTCTAGAGTCTGTAATCAAGTTTTCAGTAAACTGTTCCCCAGCCTTCCAACAGACTTCAGACATTAGAAACAAAAAGTGGAAATAAAAATGTAACTGTCCATCCTTTTCAGAGATATAAATCTGGGCCTATTATCTCATAAATTCACAGTTGGAGAAGGGTAGAAAACCAGTGGGTTTTGTCTTTATTTTTAGCATTTTGTTCATTTGTATTTCACTAGCCAGTGTGAAGATCAAAAATGAGCTTAACCATGACTTCTCTCTCACTTTGTTGCTTTTGGCCTCATGCCCAGGTTTAAGCCAGTTTTCAAACATTTAATTAATGGCTTTAGCCAAGTACCCAAACATGAAACCTTAAAATACTGTCTACTGAGTCAACAATCAGAGATTCAGTTTATTGCACAAGTGCAAACCCGTTACATTAACATCTGGATTTAATAACAGTAATCCAAACACTTTAATAAATTCTGTAATGTGCATTTGCTTTGGAGTTTCAGGATATGGGAGATTTTTGTGGCTGTGGCTCCAACAAAGCCTCAACAACCCCGAAGAGTAGTTTTACAGCAGCTGTCAATTTTTAACACAGAACAAAAGTTTGAAAAAGTTTTATTCCATAATTAATATAATGCAATTTAGGCTCTTGAACTTCAGGTGAAAAAATGCTGAAGAAACAATGGCAGAAATATTGGTTCCCTGTGCTCAACACAGCACAGAATAATTGCGTTTAAAGAAGCAAACATGAAACATTCATAGCTGTCAAGTGTGAACAGGCTTAATTTCAGTTGTTGATCTCTTTTTTTTAGGCATGCTGCTAAAAATGTAACAGCTATATTCACAGCAAGAAACAAAGGCTGCAGACTTACTAAGCAGGGACATGAGATGAACTGGTATGCCAAGTCTAATCAAACCGGCCCTTCTTTACATAGCCTGAATACAATCCTAAAGAACACTTTACCCTCAGGTTAAAGGAAGCTCCCCTGTCTTTAAGGACTTAAGCTGTTTCCAGCTGCTAATTTTTTGCCTATCCCTACAGTTCTGGGCTTTGCTGGAATACATCAATGCTCCAGATATATCCCACCTTCTGTGGATATCCAGGAAGTTTTGTACATCTTGCTGCTCCTCCATTCTCTGGAGCAGTTAGCCATGGAAGTTGTGTGCACTGTCTGTTTTTTTCTGTAGAGGTGGAACCAATGCTCTAGTTCATCTTAGAGGGGCCTCAGTAGAAATTATCAAGGAGGCTTTAAGCTTGATGCTCTGTCTTGGTTATTCTGAAATAAAACAACCTCTTCACCCCAACAAAGCCCTTTTTCCCCATACAAAAGATGATGAGGGAGGGAATATGATTACAATTTTCACCATTTAGGTACCAGCTGAACATGAGAGGCACACAGTTCCAGAAATAAGAATGTTTTAGTTGACATAACCCAAGTTCCTTATTTTAATAAGTTGCTTGAGTCCCTTCCTAATACTTACTGAAACAGAATTCTACCAGCAGCCATTAAACATTCTTCATTACTCCCTTCAAGAAGGAAGTTTCCTCTCCTCATTATACCTGGGTTTATTTAATCAAAACACATTGGGTCTGGCACACTTTGGAAGTGCTGTGACATGCTCTAGTGCTATGCTGGTACCAGCCTGAATCAAATATCAACAAAATGCTATACAGGCCAAAGTTTTACCTACCAATACAAAAACTATTAACTTTTAGAAAAAGACTAACATAATTTGTAAAGGTTTGGAAGCATTACAGTCCTTTAAAAAAGAGAAAATAGTATTTAATCAACAAAAGACTATTTAATAAGTCAAAATTCTAAGAGGTGATTAAAAACAACTCATATCAAATGTCAAACCAAAACCATCACAATAACTTACTCTTAGCTTATGTAACACAGGTAGTACAGATATCCAAATTCCTGTTTGTATGAGAACACATCTTCTGGAAAACCTTCCATTTTAACAGGATTATAAACCCAGCACAATTTAAAGTGTGACTGCCCACTAGAAGTAGCAACTTTATAAAAAAAACCCTGCAAATGGGAAGTTTTAGTGTAAGATACAGCACTTACCTCGTTATCTCTAGCCTCCTTCTGTAGTGTCTGTTTCAGCACATTTCTGGTCAATTGGAAAGCAAAGATAGGAAAAACAAAAATCACAAAAATGTCTCAAGAATTCTTTATTTTAAAAGTTGCATACTGTATTCCACTTACGAAATTTAAACCTTAAGAATACAAGTTGTTCTTTCTAATTTTTTTCAGTACTGGGGATGTTAAAGTCTCTTACTAGGTCAAAAAAAAAACTAATTTCAAGGTCATTTTTGAGCACCTTTTGCACTGCTACTCAAATTCTAACACACTAATTATTTCTCTTTCCAGTTACCTCTGGCAAGAACAAGTGCTCCTTTTAATTCAGCTGCAATATATAAGACCAGTCCTAGCTCCTTCAAGTCCAGTTCATTAGAGCTGGAATGTCTTCACACTTGGAAGTTAAAGCACCAATTACATCTATGCACTATAACGTCATTTCATAACAGAAATATTTATTAGCTTTCTACAGATTCCAATACAAAGGAACCTTTCTAAACAAAAAAGGAAAATGTCCCTAACCACATTTTGGCTTTTTGCTATGACAACAACTGTCATCAACATTTCATTTATGTTTTAGAGCATGTATGCACATATATGTATCTACAGACACATAGATTATGTCAATGCAAACCTTCTGCATGCCATAATTAGAAAAGCTAAAAAGAAAATCAGTTATCTTTAAGGTTGGCATTACATTATTACATGCTGTTTCATTCAACATTAATGAGGTTTTCCAGTTTTAGCTTTGAACCCGTAAGTGTTGGCCTAAGAGGTCCCATACATTGCTCAGCCACACAATGTTGCTTTTGTTCCCAGATGAATCCTAACAAGCAGAGGGTTTTCTTTGTCTAAAAGTTTGCATGCCCAAAGGCTGAGGCTGCTGTGATGGCTTCTATACATATCAGTGGAAGAGGTTAAAACCTAAATATGTAAAAAACCAATCCAAAACATAAGAGGAAGAGGTTCCGAGACCAAAAAGGCACACCAAAAGGTCTAGAAAAAGAAATGGCCTACAGTAAAAGGTGTTCCTTCTTCCTTCCAATACTTACCTAAACACTGGTTACAAAAACACAACAAAACCCCCAAACCCATAACTAAGTATACTTCCTATTCAATATCATATTAACCCATAATTTCATCAATTATCTTGTTTGATTTCTAGGCTAACAAGCAAGGGCTACAATTCATTGAACATTTTACACATAAAAACCCTAAATTTGTTTGAATATCTGTGTATTAAGCTCCACCTTTCACACTTGTTTATACTAGTAACTCATTCAAGAGAAGAAGGTAAATGTTAAGGTGATTTTCATGTTACTGTATGACTGCTCTTAAAAATTCATCTGTATCAACGTCAGTGTTGCACATTTCTCCAAATACAGCCAAACTAACAAAGTCCCTCTGCACTTCCAATAACGTACTAAGGGCTTTCAGCTTCCACATGCTTTTATTTTCTTTATAACTGGTGTGATTACCACACAGCACTCTGTCAAGCTTTGTATGCAAGTTTATACCACAAAAATCATAATTTGCCCTAATTACACAGGAAAGAAAACTCCAGGAAGGAACTAGATAAAATGTCAAACATTAAGAAAATAATCTCATGAAATGCCAGCTGCGCCTTTGTTGAAGGCTTTAAAACATCAATTAATTCAAAACCTGGGCATTTTTCCATCATGAAGGAAAAGATCTAGTGTGAGGAAGAAATGTAATTGCCTTCCCTTAAACAAGAACTTTAGAATGTGCTGCACTCAGAATGGTGCAAGATGAGTAGTTTTTCTTAAAAGGTGAGTTACAGTAGTGGTAGTCTAAATCTTTTGGACTTATTGACAGCCATGAGATTTCATGGCGCTGCCTGTATATGCATGAAAAGGTCAATGTTTGATATTTACTTCGTGATTAAATTTTTTTGTTTGTTTATTTTTAATCCTGTAGCTTCTATTTCAGCTACACCGCCTGCTGCAGCCAGAAAGTCCCAGTATTACCTCTGGACTGCACTGAGACAGCATTAACAGCAGTTTTCTACACTGCATATTTAGAAACCAGTACAAGCCCCATACAAACGGAAGGAAGGCAAATGTATTTGCTGGCACAAAGGAAAGGCACTGAAGCACAGCTCTTTGCCTTGCTCCCTCCATTCCAAAGAGCGTCGTTCTCACACGTGTATATTTAAGCGCACCTGAGACACAGATCTACGCATACGACTGCTGCAGATACACACTTGTCACTTCCCGACCAAGCGCCATCTAAAATCTTTGTATTTCATAGGTAACAAACCAAACTCTTTTAACAGCCCGGTCTAAGGGCAGCTGCTATTTTAAATGGTAAGGGAACACACATTGTGGTTGTGCGATGTGGGTCACCAAGGCCAGCGGTCTCGACTTCACTGCTTTGAAAAGGAAAAAGCTTTCATTTCAATGCACCTATTTTTAAGGCCAGGCCCTGAAGTTATACCTTTTTACCCGCAGTCCCCACAACTCTCCCAGCATTTTGTGCGCCTTACTCAAATAGTAGTAATAACAATACTCTGCGGCCGCAGTGCAACAGAGGGCAAGTCGGTCAGCGGGGTCTCGGCAGAAGCCGGGTCGGGCAGATCTCCGAACGCGATGCGAGAGGCGCCGGAACCACAGGGGCAGCTCCCGCGCAGCGGCCCGGCTGAGGGGACGCGGCCGCTCTCAGCCCTGTCCCCAGGACCCGGCCCTGTGGGGACCCTTTCCTGCCCCGCTCCGGCAGCGAGAGGCTGGCGCCGAGCCCGGGCGGCGAGGCGCGATCCCACACGCCTCAGCCTATTTAAAATGGCTGTGGCAGCATGCACGGCGGCCACTCGCGGGCGGGGCCGGCCCGCAGCCCACCGCAGGCCGGGCTGGTGCCGGCGTCTCGCGGGGGCCGCTCGCCGCCCTCTGGCCCCTCCGCGGCGGCGGCACCGCTGCCACCCCGCCCGTCACGTGACGGGGCTCCCCCCTCACCCCCCGGACCCCCGGTGGAGGATCGCGGCCGAGCAGCGGCGGCACCGTTCACCCGCACCCCGCAGCTCCCGCCCAATCGCTCCCGCTCTCTTTGCCTCACCGTCGCTCGCCGCCGCGGACATGTCCTCTCGCGAGCTCTGCGGCCGGGACCGCCCTCAGGGGGGGTGGCGGGGTGCTCGCCCCGGCGGTTGGCCCGCCGGCGGGGGCGGGGAGGCAGCGCGCGCGGGCGCTCTGCGGCCTCCTCACACGTGTGGGAGGCGCGGGCGGGGCGGCTGCATCCGGGTATTGGCGCCCTCGTAGCCCGAGGTGGGGATTTGTGCTTGGTTGGTCTCTGAGGCTGGGAGTTGAGGTAACCCGGTCCGTCCTGCCCTACCGCCGTCCCTCGCTGTGTCCCTTTCGGCCCAGGCAGTGACCGCCGCCCGCTGTCAGGTACCTTCTCTGAGCGCACCTGGCCGGTGGCCGTGCCGGATTAACCGTGCCGCTTGGCCTGGCCCAGCCCGGCGGTAGGCGGAGTTTCTGAGGTGAGGCCGGGACGGCTGCCGCGGAGCTTTCCTTTAGGTGCTGCCGTCGCGCGAGTTGGAAATTCGAGGCAAAACCCGGGGTATGGCTTTCAAACCTCCGCAGTGCAAACACACCTAAGCAAGGTGGAACTCGTAACTCGTATGTTTTCCCTTCAGGCTTAGCTGTAAACGTTTGAGGTGACTGAACTTGATCAAACATCAAAACAACCAGGAGGAAACGCCCCCATGCCTTGGAAGAGGTTTTGGAAGCCTGATGATGAACGCTTGAGAATGTGCAATAGAAAAAATATGCGTGTATTCCACAAGCAGACTATGATCACACACGCGCACAGTAATTTGTTGCGCGTATTGTGCAACGTGGAGCTCACAGGGCTGAATATTCTACTAGCAAATGGACTAATAACTGACCTAGTTGTATGCTGTATGTGTACTGCATCAGGCCCATTATTATTAACATACATGCATTAAGAAAAGTCAAGTTTTAATTTCTTACAGTTTTAAGATGGTAAGCAACATTTTGATATATTTCATTATAGACTAATAGCACTGAATTGTTCAAATTATTGAGATGCATTAGAAGGGTTATTGTTTTGCATGTTAAAACGTGCATATCTCTTACATTTCTCTGAATTATGGTTAGCTAATTAGATTTTATCTCATTTGAGAAAAAAACTAAACCCAGCAATGATGCAGAAATTTACCAATGAACTGTAAAGATATCATGAAAACCTGTAATTTGTTCCAGATTTTCTTCTGTCACCCTTCAAAATGAAACAGTTCAGATGCAAGTCTGCTGTAAAAACCAGAAATGTGAGCACCTACAAATAAGCACTTGACTTCATGTGTAGCTTCATGAGTAATCAAATTTGGATTACAAAACAGTTAAGGTTAAATTGAATAAAACCAATGTATATCTGAAATTTCAGATTTCCAAGAAAATGGAACAAAGCAGTATAATGGCTCAGAAGTGAAGATTTTGGCCCTACTTTGCCATTATGTTATTTGGAGGAGGTCCTGAAACTTTTGAAGCTAAGACAGAGAAATGATAACCATACAAATTCAATGGATGTTTATTGTGTCCAAGCATCATTATATCAGACTGAGAGAAATGACACTCTAAGTTCAGGACAAATTACCACGTCAGGCCAAACAGCTATTGCTGTTAACCAGCAGGAAGAGATGCACATATCAGAGAAGCAGGTGAGATTATTCAGTTAACAAGAACTGGGCAGTAGAACAAGTATTGGAATGCCTTTAGTTCATGGCCTTTTTTGCATGGAGAAATGCTTTTAACGTGGTCAGAAGTCTGTAGAGATTGATAAAAGATGTTTACAGACTTATTCAGTAATATTTGTGTTTCACACAAACCAGGGATTCAACTGAGCATAGCTACATGGCTGTTTTTCACACTTTTCACATTGTCCTTTTCATAAGGACAAATCAAGCAGGCATCATCAAGTCATCCCAATGTCAATGCCTAGAACACATATATTCTCCTTCAAAAACACTAAATAGTTGATACTGCCCTCTCCTATGAAGTTTTCTAATTTTTAAATGTTTTGGGAGTAAAAGGTTAGTCTAGAGAGTTCTAGGAAAACTAATAATTAAACAAGAAAAAAAGTCCTCACCTGCAAATTCAGTGGTGCACACAAAACTGACAGTAACTGGGGGAGAACAGATTTATAATGTAAATTCTAGCAAAGACTTTTTGGTGTGAATGGTACTGAAGATGAGATGTCAGATAATTATGCCAAAGAAATTGTTATTACTTTTTTTTGTCCTTCAAATATACTGAATAAAAGGAATAGTTGCTGTATTAATCTTTTGTAATGGTTTCTATTCAGAAAGAATTCTTTCTTTTCTGTTTTCCTGAAAATGCAAGACGTCCCTTTGCTACAGAGATATTATGTTGACAAAGTTCAGTTTGCTTTTTCACCTTATTTTTTTCCTTTTAAGTTAGCCAACACATTTAAATCTAGAAACAGAAAGATTTGCTGTGATTTCTGGTGATTGTAACATGTAAATCATATTTCTATCTTGTTTATAAGAATTGAAGTTACATAGTTATTGCAGAAATGCAGATTACCTCTTTACAGTGAGTAGAGAATATGGGGAAACAACATTGTACAAGAGGTGTAAAGTCTCTTCAATGTCACAATGAAGTCTAGGTAATTCTGGTGATTTCAACTGCTGCACGCATTAAGGCATTGCCAATTGATATAGAAGGGTATAGATGTGGTTCATCTTATGGAATACCTTAAGTATTCCATGATAAGGAATACGTTTTTTCCAGGTTTCTAGTATTCTGTAGTATCAGTGGCAAAGGTGCGTGAAAAGTTTGACATTAAACGCAGTTGAGACTCATGTCTTGAAGGTATTTGTGTTTTCTAAAGAAACATGGTGATACCAGCCAGTGGAAAGGAAGACGCGTTTAAAGCAGCAAGTAACTACTTGAAAACAGTTTCTCCTGTAAAATCACTCTGCAGAAGTTGTCCAGCTCCACACAATAGCTCTTGTCTTTTGAGCACCACCTTTCCTGTCTCGGGCATGAACATGTACAACACTTCCTCCTTAGTACTGAAAAGCTCAGCTAGAGCAGTTGGCATTTGCCTCCAAGAATAACAGTAAATTCTATATTCCCTTTCTTGCAGTGGAAGTAAGCATAACACAATGACACAATATCAATATTTTAATGTCCAAATTAATTCACAACTAAAAATACTTGTGATTTTTAACAAATATGTACTTCATTATGCAATTGTAAGCTGTGTATTTTAGGGAGAGATTGTTTATTTAATGAAATGACACCAAATTTTATTTTAAAAGTTATTCACAAACTACAAATGCTTTTCAGTTCTAGTACAGGTCTTGTATAAAGAATTTGGTGGTTCTAGAGATTTATGCATTGGTTTCAGATTTGTTAGTAAAGACAATTCCTTATTTAAAACAAAAGAAAATAATTTGTAATTAACTTTACGTTAGCACAAGAATTATCAAATTCACCCATACAGTTTTGTGTGATTCTACGTGTCAAAGTCATGTCAAATACAGGTGGAGTAGGAGTATAATCCTGGAGCAGCAGGAGTATAATCATCAGTGTACTTGTCTCAGATGTACTGGTAAAAATCTTGCATATGACACCTCAGTCATTTGATTTACTTTTCAAGAAGCTTTGCATCAGTTCTTTTCTCAAATGTAGTAGAAAAGGGAGGATTTATTCTGTGTCTTGTAGACCAACAAGTCTATATATGGGTTGATAAGGAGAAGACACTCTCACACAGAACTGTTAAGAATATCTTGCTGTCACTGCTGCCTGTATATATAGCATCAGATGAATATGGAATGTCACTGCTGGTAATGCAATAATCAGTGCATCTAATTCACTGTTTGTCATATTATTGACTATTAGCTTGCTACTGTTATTAGTAGAAAGATTGTCTACAGTGCCTGTATTCTGCAGGTCTTCTAGTCTGTTTTTCTCTTTCTGATGTATAAATATTTAGTAACTGTATACAAGAATCACGCTAACCTTCTGGGTAGAAAATTCATATACACCACTCAATAAACCCATATTCTGTGTAAACTCTAGTGAAGAATTAAAAAAAAAATATTAGTGTACATTTTCAAGTGGTATTTTTTCATGTTCCTCATCTTCAGGCATTGTGACGTTCATTTGAAGCATCGTTCTCAAGAAAGCACTTGAAGGTTGTATCTGCCAACACAAATAACTGAAGCGCTTAGTTTAAACAGGCAAATTTATGCTGTTTCAGAGATAAGCTTAGCACCTACTCAGATGAAGTGTATTGTACAGCTACACCTCTCTACAAACAGAAATGCCATGTAAATGAATTATATTAAACATAAGATTTTTTATGTAGTTTTTATTGTAGGCATAAGAATGTCTTAAAATATTAATAATAAATAATTTAAGTTTTAAAGCTTAATGCTGCTTTATAACATGTTGGAAATACACCTTAATTGAAGCACTGAAGATAACATATTTGTATACATAAAGTCAATTTCTGCACAAGATTACAAATGAAGCATTTCAGAGGATTTCTGTAGATCTGTCTTTACCCTGGAGCACCAGTGAGCCACTTTGGGTTTTTTCCTGTTCAGGTTGCAATTAGTACATAGGGTATGAGGTTTTTGCTCAACATGAATGTTATTGAATGATTAACCTTTAAGAGGTTTAATTACACATTACTAGAATTCAGATGCTGAAAAAAGCATTTTATAATACTTATTCATCACTCCAGGTATTTTTGTCAGAATGTAGTTCCAGTTTTCCCAGCATACCTATGGAGTATCCATAGTCAACAAAGGAACATTAACACTGAAACTCAAAGAGAAGTTCAGATACAGGATATGACTGCGGAAATTGCTTGTTAGAAAATTTTGATCACATCCAAGCTAGAGGGAAACGGAACATACAGAGTAAACTTTCTAGTAACAGTCTACTAATATTATTTTCACTTTCAAAAGAGATAAATCCATATTTCTTTGAGTAGGTCCTTATGTAGGGGATATGTTAACTTTTGCAAGTATCTATCATCTGTGCTCTTTCATCAGTTTAATCAGGTTATAGCCTCAAAGATCTGGATTACCTGCAGAAAAATAAATGCATTATTAGCGTCAGCTCCCAAAGCCAAGTGTCAGCTACATATTTGATGGAGATACTTAATTTCTTGGTAGAAGTCGTTGAGTGAATTTCAGTTTTCCCATGTACCTTGCAGGATTACAGAACAGTAGTACAGGTAGCTTACAACTGAGCGAGCTATTTTGAAGCTAGGATGAGTGCTATGGCTTCTGTTAATGTCATAGTAATTATTATATTCCAATACATTCCTTAAGGGCCTGAGATCAAAATGAGATGGAGATGGACAAAACATGCTGTGCAAGTTAAAAATTGCTCCATTCTCCAAAGAGCTTTCTCAAAAGTTCTTTCTGAGTTATTTCAAATAACTGAGGGGGAAGTGGATAAGCTGATTTTTTGTTGCAGTGTTACTTGGATCTGAATAAGCTTTTAACAGTCTTGTTACAAAGGCTCTTACAGAATGGCAGCATAGTTAAAAAGGAGTGGTTCTCTCACAGACCAACAACTCCTTAAGTTCAATAAGAAACAGAGGATGGGAATGTTTATGTGAAGTGTCCTTGGATGATTACTCTTAGAGGGAGGATGCTGGTCTAGATGGACTTTTAGTGTATACCACGCTACCAATTCTTATTTCTGTATGCCAAGGAAGTGGGAAAAGACAGCATTTATCAGCATCATAGCTAAGAACAAAGCAAAACAAAAAATACAAACCCCTCCCACTGAATAACTGGTCAAAGGAGTAGGTTAAATAAGTATCTAAACCATTATTAATTTGAAACAGCCGTGTTGCAGAAACAGTAGGCTGACCTTATCTCTGCCACAATTTTTTTGTATTCTCTAGAGAAACTTGCAGTGATTTTAGCCCGGTGATTATACACTATGCACTGGGGGACTCAATGTCTGGAAGCAGTGATCCTGCAAACAGCTTTAGTCTCCATTGCCAACTGAAGTCATGCTGACCTTATTGAATGAAGCTCACTGGAGGTCATCAGTGGCTTCTCATAAAAGAAAACAGTATTACACTTAGGGTTACATCTCACAAGATAATTAAAACTCATTAATATTGGCTTTAGCTACATTAGATTGTACCACTAACAAACAGCACTTATATTAATTGTAAATTCAGTCTTGCACTGAACTGTGAATAGTCTGACACAAGAAATAGGTATTTATTAATGGTGTTTAAATTCTGTGCTTTCATTTATGTTTGATGGTTGAATGTTTAATGATGCTAGAATTTAAAACCTAGAACCTATGTTTTTACTTTATCTTGATTAAAGAGCAAACAGACCAGCCAGCAAACTATGTTTTTTGAACATTTTTATTTGCTCTATAAATGTTACTTGTTATGTTCTAAAAAAACAGAAACCAGGAGTATGGCTCAAGAAAAATGGTTCATTGCAATCTGCCAGCTGTACACGTAGTCTGGGTTTATCCACTCCTGCCCATTCTTTTCTTTAATCCTTCTAGTAGCTTCCCTCTTTTTTTTTGGCTATTTCTTCCTATGAGGTAACTGCATCCCCCTGTATCAGCCCATTTTGCCTGCATTAGACTTTTTTCCCTGTTCTTCCTCTTGTGTATATGCAGCCCCACCTTTTAACATGTGTGTATTCCATCCCTGCTGCCTCCTCTTGCCTCTGTTCTCCTCATCTGCCTGTTCCTTTAAGCAAGAGGAAGCGTGCCAGAGACTGCTGTTCTTTCATGTCTCAGACATGGTCCTGAATTTTTGCACAAATTGGAGGCTCATGGGAATGAGATTGAGTTGGCAACAGGAGTCTACCTACCCGTAGGCTGCAGGATATGTTGCCTGCTTCCTGTCCTTTTACTCAGCAGTTGGTGGGGAAAAAAGAAGTGAACAAAGATTAAAAAAAAAAAAAAAGACTCTGTTTCTCTTTCCTCCAGGGATACCAAAAATAGGGAGAAAAAGGCACTTGATTCTTGCTACTGCAAAGATTTCGTCTTGAGGCATAGCCTTGTGTAGGTGTAAGGTGTAGGTCTGCAGGTATTCCCAGGCAGAAGGTGAATATAAATGTCCAGGTTGTTAAAGCTATTTTACTGATACATTACGAAACACAAATCTTCTTCAAGGGGCAGTACTCCTTGCCAAAACAGTGATGACCCAAGCAGCAGCAGAACAATGCAGCTGCTCAGAGTTTGGGGTATAGCAAGATGATGGGGCCAGGTAGAGTTGTTGCTTCTCTGAGTGCTGAGGCATCTGGAAGGACACAAAAAGACATAGACTAATGTGTGTGGATTTGGGCCCGTGGCTGCATGAGAAGCGATTGTTAGCTCTCTAAAGGCTGCTACAGTTAGCCAGGGAGACTTGGGAAGCTTTCAGGATATCCCTTTGGGAAATGTTTTTCTGGAGAGCTGAAGATACATTCTGTGGTTTGGCAGAGGACTCCAGAATCTCTGGTAATTCTCTTGCCAGTGGGGAAAAAAACACCTAAACACTAAAAAAGAAGCCCTGGTGATGGTGGCTATAGTCTGGCTTGCTGCTATCCAGTAGAGAGACTAGCAAGGAAAGAGTTTAATTTAACACCTTGCTGCCAGTTTAGCTGACCTAGAAACCTTCTGTCTTTTCCATAGAAATGCAGGAAAAAACTTGCTGTAACTGTTGAATGTGTCTTTTCTCTCCTTGGAAGGCATCATAAGCTCCTGGCCACATATGCCACAGGACCACCAATGTTATTCTACTTGATGATTTGTTCATGTCATGAATATCAAAAAAGACAGAGCTGATGGTCAGTTCACAGTTTAGAATGATTACTCATTTTGTTTACCAGTTTAGTGTGTTTAAACTGCAGACACATGAGAGCTAAGTATGGGTGATTAGTAGCCCACAGTTGGTGAAAGATCCTGAACTCTTTGTCAATTGCTTCTCTTGGTCTTCAAGAACAAGGATTTCTGAACTCCCTGATAGAGCATCAAAGCCTTTGAGAAGAGGGTGCTTGCAGTGGGGATGTTTGATAATTTTGGAACATTGACAACCAGCCCTTTACTTCTAATTAAATGAGAGAGAATTTCTCATGCAGAGAGGGGTAGTTGATTTCATTTTAATTTTGTCAGAATGCCCAGAGCATTGAACAGGGCCTGATCATTGAACAACATCCTTAGTACAGATTGAAAGAATTAATGCAATTAATTTACCACCACCACGGGAAAAGTTCTGGGATTTTGTTTATGCAGGTTGAAACTGATGAATATATAAACCCATATGTATGGTACTTTTGCCTTTTCCATGATGCAAGTTCAATTTCTCATGTAGAGCTCAGGCCTGAGAGGCATATGAACACTTGCTTTGGTACATGGGAGATGGAGGCTCTCTTCATTCCTTTTTGGAGACTGGAGAGTCTGTGAGCTGTTTTCCCAGGTAGTAACTGAGGCCTTTTCCCGAGGGATACAGGTATCTCTGTGCTCATCTGGTTTTGTTTTAGAGCATTTTGAAATATATTTGTAGTGAAAGCTTGGCAAAAGAACAATTTTAAATGTAAAAATAGCTAAATGTGCGGAGGCTGCTGTTCATTTTGTAAGTCAAAGCTTGTGACTAAAGAATGCTGCTTAGCAACAGATGGGGGAAATCTGAAGGTGATCACATCATTTTGCACTCTTTGAAAATTAATTATTCATGTTCATCCTACCTTTTAAGCACCATCCTTTTCATGTCCCTGTTTTTGGGACTGTGTGACTGGCTTAGTCGTGTAACCCAGTTTTATTATCATACGCATGCTGATGCAGCTGTGATTCAGCTGCACAACCCTAGCTCAGGCTTCTTCAGTTCTCTGTACCACTATGCTCTGTGTAATGTGTACTGGTCTATATGGAATAGGACAGACAAAAAGGTGTCCTAAGAAGGATGGCAGGACACTACAGGCTGCAGTTTCTGTAAAGGGTTGTTGTATTAAGCACACACTTCTGTCTCAACAGCACTATTCACCACCCATCCTTCCTGTTAACTCCTCCTCTGCAACTTCTTCTCATCCCTAGTTCACCAACAGTTTGACTTCATATGTTTGTGTGGGTTTGGTTTTTTTCTTTTTTTTGTCTCTGCAAAGAGTTTAGGGATGCTTTTGTTCCTTGGTTTGATTTAGGAATATTTTTTAAATATCACTAATGAAATATTCTCAGATTGTAGCATTTGGGAAGCTGTAAAGTTCCTATTTGATTCACCTGCCACTACCATCGTTCAGCATGCACAGGGTGGAAGCATAAATACTGTATTATAAACTGGTGAGTAGTATTAGATTTATGTATCTGCCACCAGATGAAATCTTGCCTTAAAAATGGTCATAAGTCTTTAATAAGGTGTTTGTACTCCACACTGGCTGAATGTCAACTTTTAAAACATACATTTAACACAATGTAGCATGGGAGTTATTTAGAAAAGTTACATTTTACTTTGTTTCTTCTAGGCCCAAAGCAAAGCTCCTTCAAGTGGGGGTACTGGTTTGCTCTGCCTGGGGAGCTAAGAAAGCTTCAGCGTGAATTAGCCAAGATACTGACTGGGAGTAGAACAGCAGATTGTAGGAAGTTTTTTTGGTAAAGACTATTGCCATATATTGATCATGCTTCTTACTTGATAAAAGTATGTTTAAAGACTTGAGATTTCAAAGCCTAGAAGTTACTATCTATCTCCCTTGTTGTATGCCTCAGTGGCACATAAATCCATGTAAACAAGCAGAAAGGGTAATCCTTTTAATAAAGGTAGTAGAACAGTGTTTACAAATATCTAAATAGGCACTAATGAAAGTAAGGAATGTTAGAAATTTCTGAAGGAGTGCACTGTAAAACACATCTGTTGTTTTATTGTGTTAAGTCACATCATAACCTCACATAGCAGAGACAGTGAGTGTCTGCCTCACAGAGTTACCAAAAAGTACAGTTAGGAAGAAATGCAATCTGTACATGTATCATAGAATCCCAGACTGGTTTGGATTGGAAGGGACCTTAAAGCTCATACAGTTCCAACCTCCTGCCAAGGGCAGGGACAGCTTCCACTAGACCAGGTTACTCAGTATCTGCTACATGATTCCATTTTATGAGATTCAGGAAGAAAAGTAGAGTTATGGAAGTTGATGATGACTTTATAATCAATGTATATATGAATAGGCTGCTGCAAAGGACCAGAGATCTGACTTGCCTGATACTATTTCTCCAACACTGAACAGAGAAATGGATGCACAGGGAAGACAGAAGATGTATTCCCAGGCTCCACCAATTTATACCTGACACACTTTCTGAACTGCCTGTGGTATGGAGATACAGACAAGTATTGTACAGTATTGGTTCCCGTGATTTAAAAAAGCCCAAGTTCTTCTTTTGGATATTGTGCATGCCCATGTTAAGAATTTTGGACCTCTTTGGCATAACAGTAATTAGAAACTAAGGTTGATTTCCAGTTATAAAACTGGGATAGTCTTGATAAGCAAGTAGTCTGATGTATGAGTATGTTGCAGAGTGATATTACTTGATGCAACTAATGGGTACAGTGAGTCCCAGCATATACTTTGTTTGGAAACTATTTAGATATTTGAATGCTATTTCAATATAAATGAATTAATTTTTGGTATCTTTGGGAAATCCTTCAGTGTTAGCAAGAATTTTATGCTCTCCCCATGTTAACAGATAGCTTTGAACAGATAACAGATAGCTTGAACAGATAACAGCTTCTGAGACCTCATTTGGAGTACTGTGTACAGTTCTGGTGTCCTCAGCATAAAAAGGACATGGAACTGTTGGAACAAGTCCAGAGGAGGGCCACGAGGAT